>PKRV01000143.1:97414-156990 GCA_003709505.1 Hyphantria cunea | reverse complement strand
CCACGAAGCTGTTCGTTTGCCTCCCTATATGTGTGACCTCAATCCCATAGAATATATTTGGAACCTGGTCAAACAACGAGTAGCCGATAAAAATGTGAACCAGCTAGAAAGAGATATTGAAAAATTAACACGGGATGCTATTAATAGTATAAATGAGAGTGACTGGAGAAAGGAAGTGAACCATGTCGACAGGCTTAGAAAAAAATACTGGGAAGATGATCACCTGCAAGACGAAATTGAGGCCCAATTAATTATTAACTTGCAGTCTGACACCAGCTCAGACAGCGAAAGTGAGAGCGAATCTCAACAACTACCAGGGGGAATAGATATACTTAGTAGTGATGACGATTAAATTATTTTTTAATTAATTTGATTCATTAAATACTTACACATAAACATATTTTTTTATTTAATATAATACGTATCGGCTGTAATTTTTAGTGATACATAATAAAGTATCATAATATTGTAATTCATTTTACGATAGAATTTTATGTAAACGTCGTAGATCCCGCCGCGGGAAGCTATTTAGTTCTATTTTTTGTTCGAACTGTACATGTCAGTGACGTCACCGCACTCAGGTCTCAACTTATCGCGCACGGGTAGTAGGTACCAAGTTCGTAGGTACTAATGATGATGATGATAAACATACTTGTATATTTCTAAATACAAACATATTATAAATACATTAACAGATAAAGGAATGAGATATAATTGTAACAACAACCAGGACATGATATTTGTTTCCTCATTAATAAATACCTACTAAATGGACAGCGGTACAGTACTAAGAGTCCAAGACAGATAATACAGTTTCAGCCTGCCTGTTAGTGTAGATGCGTTCCAAAACAAACAAATAACTTTTATTTAGGTAACGTTTTTGTTCCAGTATTACAATATTTTATCAGTTTGTAGGTGTTATACAAAAATAATAAAAGTTAGATTTCTGTATCTATGTAATCTTTCTTAATTAGGTAAATAACAGAAAATAATGTTTTTGTTTTTGAATTTACAGTAGGTATAAGTTTGAGTTGAATAACCAGATTTTACAACCTAAGAAAGAAAAATAAGAGATGTAAATTAATTGTAATTATATTTGTACAGTCATTATATTACAATAGAAATATTCAACATTCTGCTCAAAATAGCAGCACTTAGTTTACCAGTTTGGTCGTTAAAGCTGCGTGATGCCAATTCAAGAAAAGTAGAGCGTTACATTAACCTTTATTGAACATCATAAATGACGAGAATTAAAGTTATTAGGTTACTCCAAATAATATTAACCAGTCTGATGTAATACATATTATTTTCTATTGTATAAAATATTTTGCTAGGAGGCGCCACAATGCCCCCACTGCGCAGCCGACTGGGACTCCGCTCAGTATACGCTGGAGGTCTGCCCAGCGTGGGTGTCTGAACTCGAAGTCCTAGTCTGCCAAATCGGACGAGACATGTCCCCGTCAGCAATCATTACTGCCATACGGGTGGGTGAGTAGGGCTAGAGTGCAATGGTTTCCTTCTGTGAAGCTGTAATGCTCGAGAAAGAGGCCGTTGAACTGGATCGAGAGAGGGCCGATCCCAAGCGTAGACGACGTGGCATTTATACCAGCCGCCGACAAGGCCGCAAGCTGCTAGAGAGTGTGGATTCTGGTGGCAGATTAATGGCTGGGGTCAACGGTAGGAGGTCGGCCTAGTCGCAAAACTGCGGTTAGGCCCCCAACATATAATTAAAGCGCCGATAAAAAAAAAAAAAAGGCCGGGAAAAAGGAAACTTTGAAACAAATCCTATGTCAACGGACCAATGTGGTATAGTATAGTAGGCCAAATCTTGCTTTCGAAGAAGAGATTTATATCTAGCAGGCAAAAAGCAGTTCATGTGGAAATTCTAATGATCTGAGGTACTACTTTGGCCTCTATAGTGTTAATTGGTTTGACGTGACGACTGAAATTTGATAAATATCTTAACTATCTGTTTGAAACTATAGTGAGCGCAGTAGTTTAAGCGGTCGGCCGGCTGTGTTAATAACAGCAGTTCCCGTATCCCTCCCTCCTCATAGTGGCACACCGAGTGGTTTTCGTCGGTCCGATTCAGACAACGCCCGCCGCCGTTTCATGTATGTTTATAAAGGCCCCTCGATACAGGAGGTAAATATCTAATAAAATTGTGTGTGTGTGTTGTGAGAATTGTCTTTAAAAATGTACAATCAATAATCATAATATATTTATCTAATACATTACGCACTTGTGGTGTATTGGCGGACTTAATGCCTACGGCATTCCCTACCAGACAACCATAGGGCGAAGGACAGAAAACGGAAAGTAGGTACTTTTTGATTGATAATTGTATTAAAATAAACAGATCAAATGCCATATCAAGTATACATAATACATATAAACTTAACGTACCCACAAAAACTTAAACAAATTATACATGCAACTAAATATAGATAAACATGAAAAGTACATACAATACATACACAAATAGGTAAAATAAAAACAGTAGACAGTTATGAGGATTATGATTCTGTCACTTGTTTATTGAGATATTGCTTAACTTTTAAAGGAAAAAGTATTAAGGGCCATCCTGATTTCGAGAGGGAGCTCATTCAAAAGAAGAACAGAGCGAACAACAAAAGATGATCCAACAAATTCAGACGCAAGGGAGGGACAGCGAATAATAAGGTTACTGGTGGACCGAAGGTTTCTGTTGTGATTGCTACATGGTAGTTGGAAGTAAGAGGTTAAATACGTTGGTGATACCTTTAACACCATCGATCCGTCTAAGACGAAAATTACGTGCTCTTGCAAGGGCAATTGGATTGGATTGGATTGGATTGGTAACCAATTGAACTGCAAGCGAAAAGAGGATACATTATCATATTTACAAAGATTATAAACGAATCGAATACAGTTATTTAGAAGACGGTCAAGTTTATCGAGCATATTTGCATTCAGGTCATAACACCACACGTCACCATAGTCTGTTATGGAGAGGGTAAGGGTTTGTAATCAGTATAGTTTTGGAGTTCGGAGGTAGAAAATTCTCAGGCGATATATACTATAGGCCATTCGTTTAGATACTGTCAGTACACCCGCACGCAATTGTGGTTATTGTTGTGAAATACGAATTATAAATTTGTACAAGTTAGGTGTTTGCCTAAGTAGTAACGCCAAATAAAAAAAAAATATGATTTTCATTTTATTCGCTAGAAGAGTCAACAAAGTTATAGGTAAAGGTAAAAGTATTCACTACACTGCTTTGGCGTTAACTGACAAATCATACTTGTGGGTACGCCGCAGGTGGCCTCTTTGATTTCGTGGCGGCAATACTTTGACACAAAGCCGCACGCGCAACGGTTACACGATCAAAGCAGCGTATCAGCAGGTATCTAAGCGAATGGACTATACTGTGTAAAGCATAGTGCATAGTGCATAGTGCGTAGATCTTGAATATTTAGCGTGAAACTTTAGATACTCGGATACATGCATGTGACGAAGCCATGCTAAGCTCTACTGGAGATTTAGTCACTCTGAGACTTACCTCCTTATTCATTAACAATATTTAACTTTAAGCAGTGGTTCTGCGTTATTTCAACTTTGAAACTGTGAAGTTAGAGTTGAAAATAACACAGAACCGTAGGTTAAAGCTAAATAATGTTTCTAGGGGGGCTACTGAGACAAGAAGGATTTATCAGAACAGTTATCAGTTGTTAATCTTCCTATAACTTAAATAATTTACATACAGTAATATAGTAACTTATTGTACATAAGTGGCAAATTGTCGATCGAAATCCATATTAATATTACAGTTAATTTAATTTAAAAATAGAATAAAGTAGCTCAATTTCTACCAGACAATATTCTTATTTACTTCTAATTTATACATTAATGGTTTCAACTGGTAATTTTACAAGAACTTGCTTCTTAAAATAAATTGTAAAGGTGCTATCAAATAGTATATTTTAAAGAATGCCGATCGACAAATAACTATAAAGCTTGAACTTTATTGTGCGTTAATTTATTATAACTTCAGATTTTAATATATCGGTGTGGAGGAACGGGTGTCATATGTCCCTTCAACACAAAGGGAGGATCCCTTTGACCAGGTGAGGCGATCATGCCTGGAGGGCCACGGCCCAGCGCTTGATGTTGGGATGTTGTATATATACTAATCGGCGCGAGAAATTCTTTTGTGCGATTCAGGATTGGTATCTTCTTCGTTTCCTTCGTTACTTTATAGTTCAACGTATCTTCAGTAAATGGCGCTGTAGTGTGTTTTTGTTTGCATTGTATGTGCAAGTCGCCATATCTGTAAACGAAAGTGATACTCGTGATTGTTTTTTAATTAATTTTAATGACAAATTAGGCAGTTCTGAACTTAATCCAACTGTAAAGTGAAAATGAAGTCCGAGTTAGTAAGTATTTGGTAAAAAAATAATTTATCTAATATTACTTTTATACTACAAGTATGATCAATGAAGAACCGAGAAATAAGATTCAATCGAGAATGATAGACTACAATATTTACGATCGGAACTATGCGAATGATGGACTACAATATAGATTAAAAATAACAACGAACAACTTGTGCCTATCTTAAGATAGATTTTGGCAGATTTCGAGTAAGTATGAAAACTGCGTTAATTTACAGGGGAATAAGTGTACCTACTTGATGTGTAAATAAACTTTTCACTAGTTATCAATCGCTTTATTCATGCCACTCTTGCTTTGTACAGAGAATTGCATGAATGATATAGTAGCCAATAGTTGTAGTCAAAATCATTAAAGTAAAAAAGGAACTACATAAAATATATGTATAAAACAACTACCATTGGAACTTCGCCTCGCCCAATACGATTTGATTTCGAGGGTTGAACTAGTTATCAGTAAAAGTATCTTATGAGTCCACTAACTTCCCAATAACGATTGCCATAGATGTTCATGACAACCTAAGCCGATTGCTTTACACAGAGAGTTCTCCGATACACGAACATGAAACTCCATCAACTTCCACACTCAGGGCTGTTAATAAGAATTTCTAGTAATGAAAACCCACTAGCCCAATAACATTCCTATAATCCGAGAGTCTTGATCGGCAGTCGCATACACTAATGATTACAACTTGTTCTTGTAGTTCACGGCTGACTTTATTGACCTTACTCAATGCATACATTAGTTTTAACAATAGGCGAAATAGATGGCGTTAGTAGTAATAATTTGTTGCTAAAATGTAACACTAATCGCTAGACCAACGAAGCAAGCATAGGTACATATATTTGCAAAATAAAGGCCTATGTCTAGCAATAGACTATTAAAGGTTGATGGCGATGATTATGATGCACCAAAGGCGTTATATCATCATCCGTCCGTTATATATAGTCCGCGTGGTGATAGATTAAGAATACGAAGTGTGACCACCCCTACTTATTCATTGGGTGAGAGGCAGACGTAACAGGCATTTCATCACAACAAAGAGAAGGAAACCTTGAAACAAACCCTATTTGTTTATTTAGTAGGCCAAAACCTCCTTTATAAGGACTACGTCCAGCATTAGATTATTAAAGGCTGCTGATGTGATTTTATATCATCATCAACGTTGTTATATGCATGTGTTGATGGCGTTTGTTGTATATGTTTGTTTTTTTTATTTATACTACTTCATTGTACACCACTAGAGTAAAATTTGTACAGAGATTTTTTTTAAATTTCTTTTATTATTTAGGTGTTTTTATCCTTTCGGATATGACAACCCCATTGTAACAATTTTAACTAACATCCACTCAAGCACATATTAAACTAATTTATAGGAATCACTGCGGGTTTAGTCACGCGACAGAGTATTCTTGCTTCATTAGATGTAGGCGACGATAGAATCATTTGAGGGATTCCTATGTCACATGGGTTCACCCCCAGTGCTTCCATTAGAGTTTCCATATCCCTGCGGTACTTGACACATTCTATCAGAACATGTTGTACGTCTTCTTCTACGCTACACACAGAGGTACATACATAGAGATCAACATTTGGCATTACAATCGGCGGTCTTATCGCTCCCGGCGATCTCTTCCAGACAACCCTTGTACGGATATTATAAAATGATCTTGGCTAGTCGGCGGTGTATTTCAATAGGTGACCCGAGGTACATTGGGGTTCCAGGGATTTCATTTCAAGGGTGCACCTGGTTCCCCGACTTCTAGTACCCAAGACAGCGTGTGGTTTTAGTCGGTTCGAGTCCGACATTGCCACCAGTCGGTGGTACACGGGGGTGTCTGCACAAATAAAAATTAGGCTTGCACCGAGAACGACTTGTCAGTCAATATTGTAGTGTGCAGGGGCGTATTCAACTTTAGATTTTTCGACGATCTCATAAGAATGTTCAACGATATAAATAAATATTTTTGCAGACAAAAAGGAATCAAAATGTTTAGTACAGTGAAGTTACATTTAAGATTCTTACCTCTTGTATCAACAATTATAACTGAAATGATCATATATTTGCTCTTAGTCTACAGAAACGTGGACACGTGGTTGTTACTTTTATTGTAACAATCAGCACTATTTGAAAATCTTTTCCGATTTCCAAAAGTATAACTTATACATGTCACTGACGTGACTTTATATGATTCTATGTGAATCGAATCTACATTCTTAAATCTGTACTTTTTTAAAGGAATGCGTGAAATGAAATTAAGAAGGAAAATTTCGGATCTCTACTAGATTTTTTAAACTTATATAATTTTGAGGTTTCAGAAATTTTTCAATAGCCTACCTCAGTTTTGGCTAGAGATAAGTTAGTATAAACGACCATATATCGATACGAAACAAAACACTCTTAAGTAACTAGACAGATATAAGTAAAGTTTTACGTGTCAAATACAAGAAAAACAGTAATACATTATTTTGGTTTAAAAAAAGAAAATATTTATTTAAATACTACTATCCTTCATTACAACATAGAAACCACGTCTCGCCGAATAATTAAAAGTCTCGTGGAGGAGGTTTCCCCGGGGCGTAGAGGGCATGGAAAAACAATGGTTGCACTTTGCAATTAGCTCTAACCCTCGCTACCCCGTCAACATACATATATGCTAATAACAGGCGTATTAACACAAGGAATTTTAATTATGTTGAGAATACGTTCCAGTAGTTTCATTATGTTTAGTAAGCTATTAAAAACGATTATAGGGTTAAACTTGCTTTAAATCGGACTAGTCTGTAATATCTTGGAGTGTGTGGGATTCTTAGATCGCAGGAAAATTCTGCTTCCTTACAAAATATATACTTATATTATTTAAGACACTAGGATTATGGGATTGTTTGTATTTTTGTGATCATTTATCAAATTGGAACAGTTAATTTGAATAATAATTATGTATTTACACCACATTATTACATTGCAAGTGATAGGGCTGAATGTGCAGGATAGTGCCGCCCGGATCAAGTCAGCCCGTTTGTGCTGAAATCAGACTCACATCATTCAGAGACCAAAATCAGGCTTAGATTGAAAAAAAACAGGGTTATAATGAACGCCTTCTTATAAACAGTATTGCCGTTTTTTAATTTCTTGGATGCTTAGGTGTGGCCAGTATTCTAAAATACAATACTTGCGCGTGTGTGCACGTTTTTAAAACACATACAAAACTTTTATTGGAAATCAAAGATACTAAAAGAAAATATTTCGTTTATGAAAGGGTTGTATAATCCAGTTACATTGGAGCACAGAAAAGTAATATTTAAAGCTAACATATTACATTGCCACGTATTCAGAAAGATGAAAGAATAACTTGGCGAACGTTAGAATATTGCGTATTACTGCGTGTAATGCAATCTCGCCTTGATTTACGACCAAGCCCGAGTCTTCTTTTACAGGGGTAGTTTAATATTTTTCATATACACCTTGATGTCAGTGAGAGACGACGAAAAATTAATAAAGTAAAAATATCTAAATTATAAAAAAAGCAAAAATGATTTTGAAAACAAACTTTTGTAGGTTCGTCTAAATGTTGTATAAAGTGAATAAGGGTAATTTTATAAAATACGATGTTCATTTTAGTATTAATTCTTTTTTTTTCATTTTATTATTGTCATTCGTCATCGTCGAGTCGGCCTGGGATTTCGATTACTGTTTTAAAATTCAGTTGCGAAGTTCGATCAAAACACTCAAACATTATATAAATTTCAGTTGAATAAAAGGTTACAAAACTAATATCAAATAGAAAACTTTTAGGTTCCGTGGCTCAATGATATTAATAAATCAACGTTATCCAACACTTTGACTGACTGAAGTTTTGTAATGTCGTCTAAAAACTTAAGGAAACTCATTAAGTACAAGATCTAGAAGATAAGTTATATTTTTTTACCATTTAACTTAGTAGAGTGCATTAGTAGAAAAGTTTTATTAATCGTTACTAATGTTTCAAAGGTTTAGGTGTCGGGTAGTTTGGGTCTGAAAGTACTATTAAAGTTAAGTACTATTTAAAACATAATAAAGTAAAAAAAGAAGCGTAAGAAGTTATACTGCTTTGGTGTAACAAGAAAAAAAATTTAAAAACTAAAATGTTGACTATAGCTAACATTACGGTGTCGGTTTTTCGTGATGGTGTGCGTTTGCATCGTTTAGCCAAAAGAAGTATAACTACATAAACTATAACCCGACTAAGTAAAATGTACTTGTAAAATTTCTATAGTCCTTGTCATTCGAGCCATATACGAATCTGTTGGCAAATCAGTTATTAAAATCGGTTATATTTTAGGAGCTATGGTGGAACATAGAGAAACATACTTAAAGTGTTACCCTTCCTTTTGACTTCGCCGTAGTCGGCTATTATAAACTATCATTAAAAATTAAAAAATACGCTAAAAATGCCTTACATCATTTTGGAAAAGAGCTGATACTCTTACGCTTTTGGACCAATAACAACGGACATCTAAACACACAACGCCATCTAGTCCGAAACTAAGCAGAGCTTGTATTATGGGTACAAGACATCTGATATAATACTTATATACTTTTTTTTTGTAAATACATACATATCATACATAGAAAACACCCAAACTCCGAAACAAGTATTTGCAGATCATACAAACATTTGATCCGACCCGGGAATCGAACCCAAGATCTCAAACTCAGCATCTTCGAACGCTACCATTGCACCACTAAGGAGTCAAGTATTAATGAAAAAAGTATTTTATTAATATAAAATATTCGGTTTGACAATAAAACTCATAATATCTATTTTTTATTCATTTCAAGTTCAGTTAAAACACCCCAGTGCGGTATATTACAGCAACTTACTGCATTGATGTGACCGGCGAAGCCGGATCCGGTCATGAGTTTTATTTTAAAATAGGTATTCGGTTACAAATTATGTTGTTAGCTCTCGTGGTTCTTCTTGTAGACCCTCTAGGGTCTCGGGGTAACCTTTCCAGGCTTAAGTCTATGTGGTCTCAGCGCCGCTGCGCCACCGAGGCAGTCAAAAGATGGCTTTCAAAAGAAACAAACCACATCAAATTTCGTCCATCCTTTTAAGAGCTTTGCTAATATCTGATCTGTAAGTGATTTCCAGCGTTATTGATCAAGTCAAATTAGTGCTACATACTACCGTACATTGCACAATATCATATCAACAAACTATTATGGAATATAACACACACAGACATATTTCCACATAAAAAACAACACAATAGAAAAGATGTTACTCCACAGGTGCTTGGCTTCCTGTAACACACCAGCAGGGATATACTATAATACCTACTACCTACTAAGAAGAGGTTGTTTAAATTTTACAACGTAGAGCTTTAAAATAATTACTATCGGCACTAGCAACAATAGCTAACAGCCTCCATAGGAAGCATGGCACTGCCGCAATGGAAGTTCATGGGGCTGAATATCGTGTGGTACGCGACGGTGAAATACCTAGGCGTGACCATCGACCGCACCCTCTCCACGAAGTCCCACGTAAAAAACGTTGTTACCCAGGTTCGTACCGCGCGTCCCTTCTGCGGCCCATACTATGCTCCCGATTGCCGCTCCGCGCGAAGCTTGGCGTGTACCAGGCGTACACCCTCACTCGACTTACCTATGGTGCTCCGGCCTGGTTCGCGCTCGTTTCCAAGACGAACCGTGCGCCACAGTCACTCGCACTACGCACCCTTGTAGACGCACCTCGCTTTGTGCGGAATAGTACAATCTCCAGGGATCTGCGCGTGGAGAGCCTGGATGACTTCGTGGGACGCCTCAGCACCAATCTGTTCGTGCGTGCTGACGGATCGCAAGCCCGCCACCTGCGGGAACTCGCGCCCTATCATCGGCAACCGCCGGACAGCTACGGCCTGCCACGAGACCTCGTCTCCGTAGCAAACCCTCCCAAATCATGCACAACTCCCGACCTAGTGCTGGCTGACGGACGCTCCTCAGGGTCCATACCCCTAGGGGCTCGCACTCGCCAAGCACAGGTCACCATACTGGACTAGACTCAGGCGTTACTAGCAGGTCGTTCACCCTGTGGAGCCTACCCACGTTGGATACACCCATCCCACCGTACATGGAAAAACTAATCGTACCAACGAGCCAACATATTTTATTTTTTATAAAAAACGTACCAACAACCTGGAAAAACTAATCGGCCCATTGGGCCCACCCCAGTATAGTTGCAGGCGGCGCTGAGATCACATAGTCTTAAACCTGGAAAGGTTACCCCGAGACCCTAGAGGGTCTACAAGAAGAACCACGAGAGCTAACAGCATAATTTAAACCGAATACCTATTTTAAAATAAAACTCATGACCGGATCCGGCTTCGCCGGTCACATCAATGCAGTAAGTTGCTGTAATATACCGCACTGGGGTATTTTAACTTAACTTGAAATAAATAAAAAATACATATTATGAGTTTTATTGTCAAACCGAATATTTTATATTAATAAAATAGTTTTTTCATTAATACTTGACTCCTTAGTGGTGCAATCGTAGCGTTCGAAGATGCTGAGTTTGAGATTTCGAGTTCCATTCCCGGGTCGGAACAAATGTTTGTATGATCTGCAAATATTTGTTTTGGAGTTTAGGTGTTTTCTATGTAAGTATGTCGATGTGTGTAAAAAAGCAACAAAAAAATACTCTCAGTAATTAGTCATCGAGCATGCGAAATTCCTTGATTTCTAAGATAAATTTTTATTGCTAATTAGTTCCAAGTGAAGGCAATAATAGCGTTTGCTAAAATTAAATATTTTTTTCCAGGACGGTCCGACAGGTTACTCGATAAGCTATTCTGTGTGACCTACCTACGCTCGATTCGTTTTAGGCAGAACCAAAATATCTCGTGAATCGATACTAATACGTGAATACTTGTCTCTTATGTGCATACTTATGTAGTATCTAAATATTTGTTATATTGTTGACTACATTTGTGTATAAGTGTAGTAAGTGCTGCTATTTTACTTATGTAGAAGAAGAGTAAAGAAATTTGTTTTAAGAGATATTCTTAGCGTTTCTTCTTCTTAGAAATAGTTTGAGAAAAAACGCTAAGAAGAAGGAGAGATTATCAATATTTCTTTAGGGTAAACTATATTAACCACTACTTTTCCTGAATGCCTTAGCAATGATGTTGATATCGAGTCTCGAAAGAATTAATGTGTTAATTTTTCCAGTTAAATCAAAGAATAAAATTGATGCGTGATTATGGGATTTTTTGTGTATTTTATGTAACAACAGTATAACGAATTGATATGATTTTCAGATAAGAATAATTTATGCGCCGGAAAGGAACACAGCCTTTTTAACTCCCTTAAAATATATCGTTCCTGTGGAATAGGTTTCTTTTTATTTATTTAACTTAGCTTGATGTGACGTCGTGGCTATATTCTAGTTTTAAAACTTACTGAATGATACATTTCAACTGTCCAAAGAACAATTACTAATCTTTGTTGTTTAAACGACATAAAAATATTATAACTTTCATTCCTAGATTATGATTCATTCATTAATTGTTTGCGTGTTTTGTCTTCAGAGATTTAATTCACAGATTTTAGGATAGAAAAGAACTTGAAAGGAAATGTTGGAAAGTAATCGAATACTTTCTAATATTTGTAAGGTATATATCGTGGGAGAGCCACCACCACGGCTCGACCGGAGTGATACCACGGCCTCACAGAAAACCGGTGTGGAACAGCGCTTGCGCTGTGTTTCATCGAGTGAGTGAGGATACCGGAGGCCCATACCCCAATCCAACGCCCCCTATCCCCCTCACCATCCCCTTTCCCCCCAGGCCGCCATAGTGTGGGTCACCATACTGCATTGTTCTTTTTCGCATTGAGGATGGTGACCACCACTCTTGGATTCTGCTCATGCTTTCCATCAGGGAGGGCAGAGTCATTTTGGCAGTTTAAATATAAAAAAAATAAAAAAAATATGACCTTTTTACCCGTTTCAAAAATTACTTCATGAAAACTTAGACTTAGTTATTCCATGTGTATTCTGTAAGTGTTCCCCGTTAAAATAAAGCATGTAGCTATTAACATAATCTCTAATTCAACATAAACCGGCATATGGTGAAGTACTAACTTTTTATCTGCAGCAGTCCGCGTGAATTCCCGAACTCGCTCCTCTAATTGCTTCACCGTGCTAGTTTCCGAACATCGACAGTCGTTATCAGGCATCCGCTCATTGGCAGACTGCCTTAAATAAAACGAGCTTTAAACGGGACGAACTCATAACCGCTCCTGCCAGATCGTTAAGCTCCACGTGCCTGCTTTGAAACTGACACGTCTGGGGCCACCCTTATTATGAAATGTGAATAAGGTCATAATGGTTAGATGCGGTTAGGTAAAGCTTCTAATCTGGGTAGGCTGGTAGGCTTATAGCTGTGTTTAAGTAGGCTGTTGTTTTCAACGTGTTAATTACTGTTAGGCTCCTGTTTTAAACATAACTATAAGCCATGTATGTGTAGTCTACTTTATGTTTTAGTTTTGTAAGTAGTGATTTTTCTTCAGTGCTGTCACAAGCTGTATTCGCACCCTTAATCTTAAGTCAAATGTTAACAAGAGTCGTTATAAGATCTTTAGGAACAGTCTCAGGAGCAATAGTTGTTATAAATAGTTGTTGTTAAAAAATTAAAATGGGTACCTTAATCTAACCTTTAAATTTTTTAAGGGAAAAATACTGAGATGAAGATTTGGTGTGTAACATTTCATAAATCTAATCATTCCCAAAAACATAACGAGTGCACATTCAACTAAGAATCTTAAAAAAAGTATCAGATTATTCAATTAGGCGCATTGAAGTACGTCTTTAAATAGAAAACAAAACATTAAAAATAGGTTATTTGATTTTACTAAAGTATAAATGAAATCACTATAAGTTACACAATGAATTATGAAAGCATGTACCTAGGCATTTGGTAGAGTGACATACCGACCCCAGTCTGAGAAAAACTCGTATCTTGGGAATCGGTAGGTCTCTGCTCTAAATGTCTTACTACATATCAATGGCAGATACAAGTACATTTGTATGAAGCTTAAATAATGTTATTCACGGGATAGAAGTTATTATTATTTATTTATGGTTGTTTTAGCTTTTTAATTTACTATAACAGTATAATATAATTTTTTGAAAATAAATCTATAATTATTATACATGTCTTTTCTTAGAAGATTTTCTGTTTCATCATCATCATCATCAGCCTATCGCAGTCCACGCTGGACATAGGCCTCTCACATTTCACGCCACTTAGCTCGATCTATGGCTTCTCGCATCCAGCTCCTGCCAGCCGTCTTGCGCAAATCATCGCTCCACCTGGCTTGTGGACGTCCTACACTACGTTTGCCGAGACGCGGTCTCCACTCAAGAACTCGTTTACCCCAACGGTTATCGGTTCTTCGGCAAATGTGGCCAGCCCACTGCCACTTCAGCTTGCTAATCCTGTGGGCTACGTCGATGACCCTGGTTCTTTGTCGGATCACCTCGTTTCTAATGCGATCCCTTAGAGAAACGCCGAGCATATACCTCTCCATTGCACGCTGAGCGACTTTAAACTTATGGACCAGTCGAACCGTAAGTGTCCACGTTTCGGCTCCGTAAGTCATTACGGGTAGGACGCACGCATTGAAGACTTTCGTCTTTAGGCACTGTGGGATCGATGATGAGAAGACCCGACGAAGTTTCCCAAACGCTGCCCAACCTAGCTGGATTCTTCTGTTCACCTCGTCCTCAAAGCTGTTTCTACCTAACTGCAAAGCCTGCCCGAGGTATACATATTTTTGAACAACTTCGAGAACGGCACCGTGTACCGCAACCGGTTCCGGTAGTACATGTTCATTGAACATGACCTTGGTCTTGTCGAAGTTCATCCGTAGGCCGATGCGCACAGACGAGTCAGCCAGGTCGTTCAGCATCTGTTGTAGGTCCTGCAACAATAACGTTTCATCATAATTTAATGGCTTTAAACAATTGCCCCATTTCTCTTTGAAAGCATTTTATTCAATTTGTATAGCGAGAATTTTTATTTATATCATTATAAGGCATAGAACTCAAAGCTCTACATTGTCGCGTTGCAAAACTAGTCCTACAGGATAATGAGGAGCAAACCAGTGCACCACGTCTTTTTTCCACTACTTTGTTTATTAAAGGTAGCTGCGAATGTCACCGAAGCATGGTGCGGAGTATAAATAACTGGCGCACTGATAAGGCCCGAGTCTCCCAGTATAATTCTGTAGTGGATTTATAACGTGGTTTATGATGCATTATCTTCAGGAGTGCCATCTGTGCTTTCTCTAATTTCAAGAAAAATGTTTTGTATGTTTCTGCCCATGCTGGAATGCAATAGCCAATAACCAATTGGCATAATACAGCATAGACTGTGTCCATAATTGGCTGACCAGCGGCAAAGTGGTCCTAAATCCGTATTGATTTTCTGAAATTACATTACGTTTTAACAGATATCCAGTCAAGCAGTTCTTAAGATTTTTTCTAAGATCTTAGATAAAGCACTCAAAACCGAAGTACGCCGATATCTTGTTAGTTGGCTTCTGTCCCCACCCTTGTAAAAGAAGTAACTACAGCTTTTTTAAGACTTTTGGGAAAAATATCATTTGCAATATAAATATCACAAATGTATGCAACCGGTGCTGCTAACACTTCCCGAAAGAGTTTGATTGCTAAAGCTGGGATGTCGTCCCAGCCAGTTGAGCAGGTGGTTCGACATGAAGTAATAATTGCTGCAACTTGTTCTCTGCTTACTGGTACTATCCCGAACTACAACGTGTCAGAGAAGTACTTCCTTCGTGACACTAACTGTCCGGTGATACTAGCTTAGAAGCTAAGTTCTCTTTTAACAGACGTTTTTATCATAGTTGCGCCTAGCTGTTAAAAAAATAACTTTTTAGTGAACTCATTAAATATAGGTCGTGTGTGGCCAGATTTTCCAGGCAGTCGGTATATATCACGAACTTTAGAGGGCAATATTTCCATGAGTGCAATCTTCCCCAATTGAACAGTAATCTGCAGAAGATCGTCTATATTCTTGTTAGCCTTTCCAAGGACATTTCTGAACTGCACTGCCGATAGACTACATTTTTGTTGAAGATCTTGGAGTTGTTTCTCTATTTTGCTGATTCACCCCTTATTTTTACCATGTTCTTGATCCAATGATGAAACTGTCTGCAAAACCTCTTCATGATCATCACTCAATGATACAATTGACTTTTCTATATCAGTACTAGTTTGTTGAATATTTGAACATTGCACTTTAAGCTGGGCGACGTAACATCTTTAACTAATTTAGACAAGGTTGACTACTGTTCCATTTTCTAATATTCAAGCATCAATAATAATAGTTCGTTTTTAAAGCTAATTAAAAATGTCTTAGAAGGATCACGGTCGTCTGAAGGAGATTCAAAAACACGAGGATGTTTGTGCCGGGAAGTAATAACTTTAACCTACTCATCAACTTTCTTCTTAGCGGACGGTAAATCCGGGTCAGATTTCGACTGATTATGCATTAATTTTTTACCCTTTTATACCGCCGGAGGTGTGCGTTTGATGTTTGGCATCTTCGGTATATTGTGTGATGGCGATGTTTCCCGTTTGCAATTGAACAGTAGAATAGTTTAAGAATACCATCTGTGTCTTCGTGTGGCTACGTAATCTTGTCGTTGGATGTTTTCAAGTCGCCCAAAGACCTCCAATTAAGCTTCACAACTGTTATCCTATGATAACAACCGGGACTGACTGCTTAACGTGTCCTCCAAATCATGGAGATCCTCATGGTAACATGCCACCAGCAGTCACCCATCTAGGTACTGACCTGACTAATCATCGAGTGCAACTGGGCTATGAGCGCAAGTCTTCGTAGTGATAAAATTAATGATAAAAAATATAAAGATGTGGATTTGGTGAAATGGGAACCGTCTTTCGAAAAAAAACAACGATCTATGTCACAAATTGTTTTTCATGTGAATTTCTAAAGTTATTTCCATTTTGACGTTTAATAAAGGCAAACTAATTTGACTTGACAGTCAACTACCGTATTGGACAGGCACTCTGGTGTCTCCCAATACGCGTCGTCTTCCCACCGGTGTATCTTTCAGTATTCTGAAAGTGCTACATTAATGTTACTGAAATATGTGTCATTAGGAAAATATATTTTCTTGGTGTGTAAATAATCTTTAGCGACTGTAATTTGAGATGTCGTTAGTCACTGCAGGATGCTTCCCTCCCTGAACAAAAACTGAGGAAAATGGCTAAGCATTCCCAGATTCCTAAATTCCCAGTAGAATACGCTCTAAAAATTAACTCAGTTATCAACATTTTTACTCCAAATAAACCATTTACATCAAAATAATAAAGGCACTAATTTATGGTACGGCTCTGTATCTTTCTTTCCACTAATCATTCGCGAGTCTGTGGGTTCATTTGATAGATTGCCTATTGCCATGGCTGGACGTGCAAGAGATTCTGTTTACACCGTTCATTCATTCATTGTAGGGAAAAACAACAAAAGCCACGAATATTTGTTGCAGTTTATCTGATGATTATTTTATACCTTCCATGAAAAGCTTTGTTTGGTAAAATAGGCCTTTTTATGAAAAAACGTAAAGAGCTTTTGGATATTATGCGCGTAATAGTATTATTTTTATTGAAAAAATTCGCTAAAAGGGAAAAGGTATGAACAGCAGGATTAACTGTATACGTATATATAAATGTAAAGTTAGTTTGGACACTTCGAAAACTCAAAAAGCTCTGCACCGATCAAGTTTATATACTACTACAATATACAACACGTTTCGGAGTAATCTATTTTTTTACAACTACACTGTACAATAACAAAGTGAATATTTATATATATATTTAATATAAATATAATCCACACGAATGGGCTAGCTAGACCGTAGTGATACCACGGCTTCACAGAAATTTGGTGGTTGCTTTCACCAAGGGAGTGTTACCAGAGCACAAAGGGGGCTCCCTTTCTCCTGATTCTAGGGGAAGGACTGCTAGGACGACTTCGCACTTGTGACTTTTGAGTAGCAGGTATCCATGGGCGGCGGTAGTTACTTATCTCCCACATTACCGTGGGAGAGCCACGCTTCGGCACGAATGGGCTGTCTCGACCGGAGTGACAACACGACCTCACAGAAAACCGGTGTGAAACAGCGCTTGAGCTATGTTTCATTGAGTGAGTGAAGGTATTATTTTAATAATGTTTGAATTTACAAATTTAGTGCACACGATGTTTTAAATTCAATTTTTAGCACTCAGATACTGGAGGGAAAATAAGTTTCAAGGGTAGAGGGGTTACCCGGGGGTACCCGTTATTTTTACTACTGCGCGATGTATTCGTTGTTTGAGTATAAATATTAAATTAAATACGTAACAGTAGTTCCTGAGATGAACAACAACAAAATCAATGATTTAATATTATCGGTCATCTAACATATAACGCTATGAAGTCCCAAACTAAGTGGAGCTGGTAATATGGGTACTAGTAGAAATGATATAAATACATGTATATATTTTTTTGTAAATACATATATATTATACATAGAGAACACCCCAATTTCGAAACAAATATTTGCAGATCATACAATCATTTTAACCTGGAAATCGAATCAGAGACCTCAAGCACAAAACCAACCAAACAAACTCTTCAGCTTTATAACATTAGTAGCAATGCTTACCATTAGGAGTTGAAATTCACTTTACGTAGATAACAGACTTAAGTCAAACCTGCTGAACCACAGCGCCACTAAGCCTTGGGCTCTTTTAGTTTTTTTGCACCGAGTATTCATCTTTTCAGCACGTATGTATCTGCAAAAATTGTACGTACACGTAAGTTCATATTTCTTGGGCCCTATTAATACTTAAGTCACGAAGCGCCAAAGTGACTTTCTTTTACGTGCTCGTTCTGTACTCGTTTGCCACGTCATCTCTATATCCGGTCCAATGGACCTTTTTTATAAGCCGTCTAATTTATTTCACTCGATTGTACTTTTTTAAGTAAGTTCCTAATTTTATGTTCACCACGCGGTTTATGCTGAAAATGTAAATTGGATTTGAGGTATTTCTTTCCATGGATTGTGGAAAAGAATAGAGATATGGTGATATAAGACAAATGTAGGTTTCGCTATCTATCTACATAAAATCAAATTTGAAGTAAATATTTGCACAGATGATTTTTAATATTTCATTGCTAGACAAAGGCGTCAACTTAGAAAACAGGTTTGGTCTAAAATATTACGTTGGCCCGAGTTTGTTTCAAATCCTACTCTTTGTTCTTGGCTTTCCTTTTATTGAGATTCAAACAACGTGAGATCTTTGTCAAATGAGTTAAAGCTATTACTATTCATTATTTAGTTGGACGGTCAAACAAATGAGAAAAGGTTCTCATTTGTTCCACGATTCTTACTAGTTAGAATTAATTAATCGAACTGGTGAAAGCAAAACCTTTATTTTTTCTCAATTTTTTTTATGTTATAGGTGACAAACGAGCAGGGGTATCGCCTGATGGTAAGCAATTACTGCTGCCCATGGACACTCGTAACACCAGAGGCGTCACAAGTGCGTTGCCGGCCTTGGGGGATGGGGAGGGGGATGAGGGCAGGGTTGGATTGTGGGCCTCCGGTATCCTCACTCGCTCAGTGAAACACAGCGCAGGTGGTTTTCTGTGAGGCCGTGGTATCACTCCGGTCGAACCGGTCCATGCCAAATTGTGACTTTCCCTTTATTTTCTTTTATAATAATTTATACAAAACAAATACAGGGAGCCTTTGATATATTAAATTAACACCGTTCTAGTTTAATCATATTATTTAAGCCTTTTTTGGTTTTGAAAACAGTAAACATTTTAATGACAAACTTACTTACTTTCGCATTCTCTAACTTTTATGTTTGATTGTCAACAGAACTAATCTGCAACTGTTTGAAGGGAAATATCTCCCTTGTCTAATATATTAGTATTAATGCCTCTGTTTAACTGCTAAAATTTTTATGAATTCTAATTTGGCACACATACACCCATGTTAGTGCAGATTTGCCTAGTCTATTATAATTGTCTGTGTGTTAAATTTTAACTCTAACTGTGCAGCTGTTTGAACAGTCATTATGTATCTATATAAACGCATCTC
The DNA here is from genome assembly GCA_003709505.1 of Hyphantria cunea. Classification (NCBI taxonomy): domain Eukaryota; kingdom Metazoa; phylum Arthropoda; class Insecta; order Lepidoptera; family Erebidae; genus Hyphantria; species Hyphantria cunea. The sequence continues at coordinate 137,375 of PKRV01000143.1, read as the reverse complement.
TATGTAAATTAAGGTATATACGTATGTAGGTTTTTTATTTAGTTTTTTTTAATTCATCTAAGTTATTTATCTGAAAAATCATTCCTCACAATATTTTGCTGCTTATTTGATCGATGTTCAAAATGTCAGTTAATCATTATGTAACATTATACATTCAGCTTTTTAGTCCTAAAAGTTCCAACATAATGTGAGTATTTTGTGGCTTTTTGCGCAAAATAGTTCACGAAGTTTTAAAGTGAGCTGGAAAATGCGGCCGTTTTTTGGGCAGTGTCATGGAAACATATGATTAATAGATGATTAATTGAAAGTTCTTGTAGAAGCTAGAATTTAGATAAAGTACGATGTTAATAAATTAACTAAATGCGTATTTTAATTCTATTTTGCGCCTACGATACTTTCCACATTTGATATTTGAGGACCTCTTCTTGAAATTCTGACACACATATCTTTCATCTTCAATAATTAATTTATTTTGATAATTTTTGCACAATAACGTTTTATTAATTTGATCATTAATTAGTTTTTAGAGTTCCGTTTATAACAAAAGTAACATTCTTTACATGATTATTTTGTCTGCCGTCTAACCGTCTATCTTTCTGGCAACTACTCTTTCTCAGGGATTCGCGAACTTTGAAAATCTACTAGTACTGAAATCTATTTCAATTCTATTGATTCAAACTATCAAGACTGACCATCATCGGAGAATACTCTGCCATAGCATCCATTGTAATGAAGTCGGAGATGGTATCGGAGTATTTTAAAATTATCATATCATACATGTAGATAGGTAAGCACCGATATATATCTGAAGAAAAAAGACGAGTAGGTAATATAAGAAGTTATTTGGGCTGTCGATACTTACTTTCTGTTCCGTTTTGTTTAGTAGACTGTGATTGATGAGTTTCGTTGAGTTGGACGTTTCAAAAACAAAGTTGGCCCTCTAACGATTACTAATGATTTCATCCGACTTTCTGTCAGCAATCGTTCACAAAGCACGTCTTTATTTTCAGCTGTATCGTGGCTATTTGATTTGACTTGTTTTTTCCTGAAAATAACTCTTTGGCGATAAAAACAGATTTTTTGCTAATTCTGATTTAATGAAGTATCTTGTTGGTGTCATGCAACTAATAGAAACTGATATATGGTGGTAAACTCCATTGTTTAATTAATCATTTCATATTAGTTTCATTAAAAAAATGAGGATGTTAGCATTTCAAGACTCTCATTTCGCATAATAGCATTATATATTGCACCTTTCATCTCTTTAGACTTCAATCTTTTTGTTCAACTCATTCTGGAGCACCCTCCTCTGTACATACTATTTCTATTTAAATTTAGTCTATACCTAGGCCATTATTGCTATTTTTTTGGTGTTAGAGTGTTAAAAACTTCTTCTATTGTCGGACAGTAAATTGGTTCAAAATATTGAGAAAAGTCACTAAAGAGGAATGACAATGCATCCATTGCAATGGTTAAAGGTTTAATCGTGGTAAAAAGTGTAGCAACTTGGTTTAATTGTAATATTTAGTTGTAAAAGATTTAAAATTTGTTTAGGAGGTTTATTTTAAAATCAAGAAAAATTCTTATATTTACTATCTAGATATTTCCATCTAAATCGTAGATTGACTTGATTTGAAATAATGTCTTTTGATATTTAATTGAACTTAAATAATTGAATTAAAGTGGTCAACCAGTGTTCAAAACTTGACCATAACTATTTTTTCTTAAATTATGTTTTCTTAAGATTTCTGCATTCTTCCTCCATTCTAATTGTAACTAAACTGATAAATTTTATACTACCCGTTCGCATATTTTTTGCAAAAGAAGTATAAAATATTTGCTTCACATATTGATTCATAGATCCATCATCCATTCATCGAAAAAAAATGTTATCTATTTTACTTTTTATTCCAGACAGATACAGCCAGTGTTTGTCTGAAACCATCTCTGCATAACCATTTTATAAGTGTACGAATAAATTATTCACATCGGTAATTTAACCCTGTATAGACGTGTTCTGCCCGCGGCCCAGCTGCAGTCACCTGTGACAGAACAATAGCTACCCCTTACACATTCATACCTCACGTAGGGGGTCGGAGGACGAGGGCCCCTTCTCGGTATGCATCGCTGTCGCTAGGATGAATTTCAAACTAGAAAATTTGATGTGACCTGACTCTAACGTTTCTTTTTCGAAACTTCTAAAGGTTCTAAAGTGTCAGTTGGAAAAGTGACAGTTTAGAAATGGTTAGCGTTCAGTTTTAGAATATTAAAGTAAGTACCAAAAGACATGGAGAGAAAGCAAAGCTTATATATTTTTTAGAAAATAAAACTAAACAGAAGAAAAGCTTTGTTTATCTCTAATTATGAGTTACACCAGACAATTTTGTTTCCTTTAGGTTCTTGACTGTTAAGAAACAGTGACGTATATTTGTGGTGCTGCAAGCCTACATGGCCTATAGTTTATATTAAACTTTACACGAGATGTATGTTTGCATTCTAAATAATAAGTGTCTAATAAGTGAATAGCAATATTTTTATAGTAAGGGTAGTTAATTTAATTATCCTTTAGCCATAACATTGTAAAGAACAATAAGTCAAAAATACAAAAGTAAAAGTTACGGGTATATAACGAACTTAACTGCTAACGAAGGGTAAAATTTAGCAAAGTAAAGACCTTTCGCTGTTAATGAATGGGCGTCATTATAAATACAGTTTGCATAATTTGACTTTATAATTTTGTGAGCAGGGCAGAAAAAGAATTGGGTCAGAGAACTGCTTGACCGATTACTATTAACCACCGTATTTTAAGCTATTTATGTGGGTAAACTTCCAAATCTTGTAGCTTCCAATATCAACATAATTATTGAACGCTAGAAGCGGCCACACAATACAAACAGTTTTGTTCTTATAATTTGTATGCCTCGAGAATGAAATTCCATCAAAAACCTATATTTACGGGAAAACTTACGGGCAGGTTCAATATTTGTCTTCTTATAGGTAGATTATACTTTACTAATAGACTATACTTTATTTGTACATAAGGGTTTACAAACAAATACAATTGTAAATAAAAAAAAAATGTGACGTACAAAGGGCGGCCTTATTGCTCATAGCAATTTCTTCCAGACAACCTTTGGACACGTTTCATTCTAAGCTGGTGCAGTGTATTTAAGTAATGTTTTTACGTGTATAAAAAAATATTACAAATTTAAAATATCATAATGTGTAATCTTCTTTTAATTTTTTATTTTCATCGTTCCTTCATCAATTAAAATGAAAGCTTCTTCTATTATGTAAAATTTATGAATCGTTGAGTTTTGTAAAATGAATAATGAGAAAACATAGCTGAGGGAAAAGACTACTTAATAAAATATTATAGATAGTTTATAGTCACCACAAGTTCAACTATTTTGCTGGAGCCCATCTTTGAGAAGGCGGCTCTTATGTAATAGTCTCTTTGGTCAATTGATTGACTGGGTAGTAAATCCTGTATTAGGTAGCGCAAAACAGTAGTTTTAATTGTTTTGTTTTCTTTTATTTTGTAAATTTACTATTGTTGTAATTACTTTTTTTTATTCTTATTGTTATTTGCTTTTTCTTCATTTCTTTTAGGTACCTATTGTTAAAATATGTATATATGAATGGTTGGTTTCTTTTTCTTTTCATATTGATGTATAATCGTTTTTGTATAAGTTGTGTAGCTAATTGTGGCTTGTCATAAGCAATTTATTTGATTTATGTAATTATGTTAATAGCATTATTAGTCTGTATCTTTAAAATAAACTGAATAAGTAAAAGTTATAACTCCTAAGCTATGAATAGGTACAATCTCCGGTCAAAACAGTAGTATCAGTGCGATGACCTATAAAAGTGCTTAGCTTGACATATGGCGAGTCATAGCTAAAGTTAAACTGTTGATCTGTTTGGATTCCCCGCGATTTTTACTAGGTACGTACGTATATTATCTTTTTAAAATTAGTTATTTAAATAACACATTAATGCCAGTTATTCCTTTTCCAAATGAAAAAACCTTTTTTTAATGAAATAAAATTTTCTCGAATAAAACACCAAGTTTTAATAGCTGAGTAATACTGACTGAATTAGACGATTGTTTGTGAGATGCGAAATTTTCATAGAACAATATTTGATAGCCGTGCACTATCAGTTTACAATTATCTCCATATACAATGGACGTGTACGGTTGTACAGGGTCAGCATCAAAAATAATTGCGCACACACACACACACATAGCAAATACAAGAAGAAATTTTACTTTAGAAGAAATTTAAACCTTGACAAATGTATTTCAGGAATCATTTCTGCACAATGTGTTGGTAAGTCAAGTTTAGCTCAATTTGAATATCCAGATTGTGTAAACTCACGATTGACGAGTCGATGCATTTTAAAAGATGACCGAGCTAAGGTCATTCCTGCGAGGGAACTCGTCGCGCAGGCGTATATATTAGGGTCGCCAGAAGGTTTTCATATTCCTCATGAGTGATGGCGGTAGTTAATGTTTGTCAACGATTTAGTTTAATAATACATGCGTGTTTACTATTTCGGTCTCTGATCTGAAAATGTACTGTTGAGTCGTACTATAGAGTCATTATTTTAAGTGTTTTATTCTGAAATACACAATAGATTTTTAGTTCTAATTATAGGGACACTAGATATAATTTATCCAAACAGCTGTTTTACTGTATGAGTATTATAGCAATGTATTAATGCTAGGGAGTACTACTTGCCACTTTTTTATGGGGTCAGAGTTTTGGCAACGTACGTGTACCTTTGAGGGTACTTATTAAAAGCGCCTTCGTACCTTCAGGTAAGCTATGTGTATTTTCGGACGACTTGTTTTATCCAAAAATTTAAATTGATAACCCTACCATGGGTAATCCATTTCAATGTATTTATCAATTTATTTACCTGGATTAATACAGTCCTTTCTTTATAGTCTTGAATCTCGAATTAATTGAATTTCCAGCAGTTTCACCTGTGTTTACGGTCTCTGCTCCGTTCCTTGTTGTAGTAACGTAATTTTGAACACACCATAAATAGTTTCAAGATTTAGACTAGTCAAAGTAAAAATAATGTTTTCACTTCAGGATAGGCATAAATACGAAATAAAACGAACTTGGAAAACATAAAAATTAAAAGTCAGATTAATTTCAGAACATATTTTAAAAATAAATACTGGCTTCTGTAATGAGTACTTTAAGTATTTCGATTTATTATCGGAATTTTAACTTTGTAATGCCATACACCTCATAAGCTAAATCAAACTGTTTCCAGTATATTATCATTTCCATGTCCAGCTGTTCTGTAATTCTGTTTACATAAAATATAGCTAAACTGTATCTATAGGTTCATATCCGTATTTGCCTTAAATGTCGGTCTTGTTCAGTCCTTATCACCTTTCGAAGCATCCTGTTATTTGAGAGAATTTACTAATTTACAATCCACGAGTGAATATTTAATGGATGTATGTCACCCCTGAAAATTTGGCTTCCATGGTCATAGAATAGTTAAATACCGTAGAGGGTACAGTGAGTTACAATTAAGAAAAACATATACCTATTACATATAAATAAATTAAAAATCCCTTGAAAAGGATAACATGATTCATTCATTGTTAATATCACTACAAAATGTATTCAAAAAGCAAGTATAATTAGTGCATTATCTTATCTTAGACTTAAAGTACCAAATATTTTGTCAAACATAAACACATGTCGGATTTGTGTCAGAATATTTTTTTCAATATAAACCGTTAAACTATTGAAGTGAAGTTAAATTGACCGTATTATACCGAATCACTCGTCTTCCGATTCTGGTCGGATGTAGTAGGCTACGCGCGGGGGTTGTGAAAGAGGCGCGGAGGGGTAATGCCGGGGAGGGCGGGAGCGAGGCGAGAGCGACGCAGCCTCCCTTCCCAGCAACGATTACTGATTAGTGTGGCGGCGTGTTCGGCGGGGCCGCCCGCTTGTAGCTTACGACATGCCGCCGCCGACTCGTTCGCGAGCCTTCGCTGCTATTGTGAATGGAGAAGGGTTCTTAGATCAGTCAGAGTGGAAGCCGCGCGCGGTGTCAGCTCCACGTTCTTGAACCACCGATTGATTAATTGTCTTTCGCGATCAGCTGATCGAGTGTTTCCGCGTGCACCGGCGAACTGACGGCACGCCTCTACATGTGCTACACGTACTACACACTACGTTTGTGTCATGTTGTATATATGAATGTATTTTGGTGATTGACGGATATTCTTTCGTGTATCGAAGATTATTAAATCGTGTTTCGCTTCGACATCTCTAAAGTAAGTAATTTTTATGTATGCTTGAGTTTCATAAACTAACCTTATTTCAATGTTTATATTCGCTTCTATGATGTCGCTCTTCATAAAATTACCTATTACTTAGTAGTTTATATTACAATTGTGGATAATAAGATTCTAGAACTACCTTTTTATGCAAGACTGAATGATTTATTAATGGGTGTTGATGACTTTCGTATGTATGTATGATACTTATAAATACAGGCACCTGTGTTCAGTACTCTCTATTCGAGATTAACTTTTGTATAGTACTTATACTTCATTTATATTTTAAAAAGTGCGAAAGAAAATTTTTTTTTTTGGGATTTAGATATGAATTTCAGCCTATTTAAGCTCTTTTCTCTTTGTACAGAAGCCATAATATTTATGAGTTATATTTTTCAACACTGTTTTAACAGATTTTATCAATTTTAAATCTCCTTAACTTTTTTAGACCAAATATTTTTTTATAAAGTCGGTATTTCAAATAATCCTTTCTGATATTTTTGGAATTTGGGTTCCACACGCTAATGAAACAATTTTTCTATTTTATTTTATTGTAAGTTCAGTTTTATTTTATTCAAAAAGTCATTCTTGAACAGTAAAAAAAATAATTCCTGAAATATTTAATAACTTGGAACAAATCATCGTATAACACAGTATTTCATATTTAGTTGAAGTTATTCTAGAAAACCCCTTATTGAGTTTAAATATAATTAAATATCGATAGTTGGATATTTTAATATATAAATCTAATGGTGGTTTTAAGAAATTTATAAAATATGAAATTATTAAATGTTAGTCAGCTAAAATTTTATATAGAAGTATAATTTAATATAAGTACGATTGAGACATCTACCTAATAGAAATTTCTTCAGAGCTTACAGGTTGTACGCTACATATTTACGCCTTTTCTGTTGCGTACTCTAAATTTCACATTGAAACTTAAAGGCATCGGTGGTAGGAAAACCTATCTGATAACGTGCAGTTACCTTGTCCATAAATACTTATCACTCTAGGTTGAGGCCATTTATCTACAAAAGAAATCAGCACTTGGGGTGTTATGATAACATAAAATACTTGTTGAAATCATGTTGGAAAATGAATACATGCTGTAAAATTTCACGCATGTACTTATTGTACGCCTGGCAGAGACAGGTACTGCGCAAATTAGCGTGAAAAAACTAAATAAGGAAAGTTGACCAGGAGTTTGTAACGTTTATTGGGATATATGTCTTAAATTAACCATTTTTGAAGACCGTAATCACAATCATTTATTTAAATTACAGCTAAATACAAGTATATATCCGGTAAAGAGGTTTATAAAGTTTTGGGTTCCATTACTCCATTTCAACTGATAATCGGGAAGAAGATAAGCCAGTGTTTTGACTCACTTTTCAACTTCTACTTGGCCAATGTTTTTTTCGAACGTGGCAGGTATAAGGTTTCTTATTGAAGCTTTTAGTCTTTTCATGGTTATTACATACATGTACTTTAAAAAGTATGAAGCTCTTGTCACCAACTAAGTATTTGAGTTTCTTGCAATTCGTTATCTTCAGGCTTTAGGGCGTGTGAAACCAAACAGAAGTACAAATACATTCTCTGTTCGCACTATATTAATACAAACTTACTAGATCTTTTTATTGTCAGTGTCATAAAACCTAATTTGTCAATTTCAATCAATCGATATAGAATTTTAATACATGCTAAAAGTCATTACAAAGAAATTAAAACACAAAAATATAGTTTTGTTACAAGCCCTCCTTCCCTTTTCCCTTGATGCTTCAAAAAAAAAGAGATTATAAAGAAGGGATTCTTTGCTCATTAGATGACAAACAGATATTAATCTAACGGATTAGAAATTATGAATATATTAGTTTTAAATATATTGTATTTAATAATTTATATTAATTAACGTATCTTTTAAATCTCAATTAAGTCTCCATTATTAGGCCACGTTTCCGAAATCAGCGAGGAGTGGAGCGGCAGCGGAAACTCTAACCCGTTTTCGAAACCAGCGGGCTAGGTAGCGCTTGAGCGGTTAAGTGATGTTTTATTAGAAATAATATCTCGTAAAATATTGCTTGTTATGGACAGGCCTACATCACTCTGCTGCTCGGCGTATCGTCAACGATATAACCTACCAAGAGCCGGCAAACGCCCCCCTGAGCATTCGCACCACACTACACTGCAAGTTTCCCACCGAAATGCCGAAAATACGTAATTATTGTACAGAAGTACTACGAAAAATGCTTTAACTTATGTATCAGGGTATTTATTATTTAATATAAATTTATTTCAGTCAAAAACATTACACTAGCTTCAATGCTTTGTTACAGGAGAAACGTCATGTTGACGAAACTACACTGTATACTCACTTAAAGCCTATAATAAAGTGATAAAGATTCGTCTTTTTATGGCGGGCTAAAAGTCCCACCTGAAACGTTTAGTAATTATATTGGAGAGTAAGAAAATTTATTTCTAAATAATGTTGACAACGTTTAATGAAGGCCTGGTAGTACCATATTACAACTTTTAAAATCCGTTGATTTGTCGTTGCTTTGCTCGTGTTTTTTATATGATTATTTATTAAAATTATTAAAGCGTTTTAGGTTATTTTCAACTATAAAATTTAATGACGGAGAATTCAGAGAAGGGAAAAAATATTTTACTCAATATATTAAAACATATTCGATTGACTAATAAAAATCATAAACTTGCATTATTACAATAATCATAAGCATTCTTACGATGACGATATAATTGCCAATTGGGTTGGTTTTAGGCTATTATACTCATTCGATTCAGAAAGCACAATGAAAAAAACACCAACTGGTCGAACTAAATTACTAGTAATTAAGTTGATTAAAATGTGTGAATAGCAACAAGTACATAAAATCTAAAATATTGTTTTACTAATTAAATGAACTTGAAAAAATCACAACATTGACAAAATTAAATATCATTAATCACCGGTGATTGCTCTTTTATTCCATTCCTATCTGACACCGTAACACTGATGCACACTGCTCGTACGCCGTTCCTCGCCCGCTCGCCGCTGTGTTTGTGAATATACAAATCTGTAAATTTGAACGTGCCCCTACCCGCTCCGCTTCCGTTGAGTTCGTTTACGCGGCCTTATGGTATCGACCCTTGTTGTCAAGCTTAAATTGCTTCCATGGAATTCTTAAGCTCAGTTACAAAGCTTTCATCTTTATTGGTGTTATTACTTATATCCATTCTTAAACCACTATTTCTTTTTATATCTACTAAAAATCATACTTCCTTACTGATGTTGAGAACAAAGGAAAGTACGAACGTGCTTGCATTCCCCAATAACACAAAGACCACTTAAGTGGGCCTTTCCGCCCTACTTACTTCCTTGCCGTCTAAACTAAAATCACCGTTTTTCGACCACAAAATAAATATTTATAAATATATTTATAAATTATTTTTTAAACAATAGCTGCTTTTATACAAGCTTGCTAGCGAGTAATCAGCAGGAATTTAAAAAAATGATGACTTGCTCAGTGTGCGTTAAAATGCCGAGCTGGCACGGCCCTACAGTAAGTCAATGTCCGGACCAGGCGGGAAGATGGCTTAATGCGAACCAATTATCCTCCCAAGCCCTTTACATACAACTGTCGTGACGATCGACGATTACAAGGAATGGGTGTAATCGAAGGCAAGGTTGGCGATCGTTGTTTCATTGGGGCGTTAAGAAAAGGTTATTAATTACGAAAGGCACTTTTTGCTAAAAATGTTTTAGTACTTTCGAAGTGTGAGGGCGTAAAATGTTCCTAACTGAGAAATGATTATTGTAATTCTGTCTTTAAAAAAAGTCTGAAAAAGTTAATTAAGCATTATCACTAACTGTTAGCCGATTATTGCATCTTGATTGAATTTCATTTAATGATTTGTTTGAGTAAAGAGGAGAATTTTTTTTCTTAAAAAACAATTCCCGCTATTGGAATTCATTTTTTATCGCGGCAACGAAATGGATTCAAAGAACGCCTGGACTCAAAACAACAAGTGTTTTCCCATAGGGGGTTTGAACCCCCAACACCCAGAGAAGTAGAAAATAGCGTGGCGATCGCTTAAACCATTACACCTTCCGTGCAGTCCATAGCTGTGTAAAAAACAGGCACACAAAAAGCAAAAGATATAAATAAAAAAACGACTATCTTCCTTAAACTGGCATTAAAACACTTCTAATAGGTCATTATCATACTCATAATATAAAAATCCAAATAATCATATACGGCGTTCTACCGTGTACATGACAGAAAAAATGTTTCAACGCAAAATCGGTAATAAATAATACTAAAAGCACCTAAATAAGACATTTATCAACTGCTTTAGCTTTAAGAAATTTATTATCATTTTACTCTTTTATACACAATGCGATATATTCTATTTTGTATCTTAAGAAAGAGGCCAAGGGTATAATCTAGTTTGTACCTAAAATCAGGCTATGAAATGGCTAAATACTGAAATATGACTCAGTAAATGTAGTACTGTATTCTTATTCTATGTTCGAGAGTTGACTAAATTTTACTACTTATCCGGTTTTATTCTGAATCTCAAATAGCAAAGATAAGCTTCTTGGTGGAATTACTCACTTTAGTATGCTCTCCTTCAAACAGGTTTTAAAGCGAAATTCAGTGTTATGAATTTCTTGAAAATCTAAAACAGGTAGAATTTTGTTGTTATTGTAATTTAAGTGTAAACTGTTATCAAGAAACAAAATATCTACGTACAAAACATACGGCTATGTGTATATTGTACAGTCGAAAATGAGAAATTAATATCTGAATGGAAAAATACATAAGGATGTTAGTGAAAACACATTGAACCTAATAGACAAACTAGGCAGACAGCAAATAGGTTCTTAGATAATAAAAGTAAAATAGTTAGTAACTTTTCTCAATATCTTTATAGAGAGCTCAAATGAAACATTCGTTTTAAATAAGCAGATATTATTATAAAGAATAAAAAGTAACTATAGATAGCAAATAGTTACGCATCAAATTTTCGTTGAGTTGGTATTAATTTTCATTTTCAATAGACTATGATAAAACTTTGTTATTATGAAAGCCCTACGTCAGCGAGAGAAGTAATACTAGAATAAGTACTTATATCTCCTCTCAATTGCCCTAACGATCTTTTGTTTTTACGATCTTAAGCCTAAAGTGTTAGAAGTTATACCAACGGATTTTCACCGAAGCACAGTTACCGTCAGTGTTTGTGAAGTGTTACAAACAGATGTTGGATGAATTTAATATAAGCTAGTGGTTAGAAGCGAGCTTTATTAATGTTTTATATATAAAATAGGTGTATCGCACACGTTGTTATCAGCTTTCTGGGTGTATACGTGACTAGAAAAGATTATTCTGACACTTTTCCCAACGTTCGATTGTGACTGACGGATGACGAAACAAAAAGCTTTGGCAGAAGAATTTATTTTTGGCTTCTCTCGTATTAGTTCCATATAAGAGTCATTGCTTGTGTAGGCATTTTTCATTGTGTATATTTTTTTAGTGAAGAAAAACGGTACTTAAAAAAAATATTANATATAAGAGTCATTGCTTGTATAGGCATTTTTCATTGTGTATATTTTTTTAGTGAAGAAAAACGGTACTTAAAAAAATATTATTATGTATATATACACATATATATATATATATATATATACACACACATTATTAGCTAACTCTAGCAATCAATTCAATAAAACAAAAGTTTGCGTTAATTATTATGCATAACAAAAGACTTCACAACGATTTAGTTTTCTACTTTCAAACAAAATAGGCCGCGAATAAAAGAGGCGCGATATTTAAATAGGAAAGTGTCAACGGGCGCGCTCGTCAGGCGTCAACGTCACGTTTCAAGATGGCGGCTGCCACCACTTTGGGCGGGAAAACGTGACAGGAGTTTGTATTCATAATCAAAATTATGTCTGCTGCGTAGACTTTGTAGTTCAAATATATGCGTGCGTCTTCATAATAAGTTATTACGGTCACACATTTAATAAAAATTAAGGGATTTTAAGCATTAATTTTTTTTTTACAATTTGTAGTTGTAATTGCGTAAATTCAACACCTATACAAAAAAAAGTTTCTGTTTGTAATTTCAAATTCACAGCGTTTCACTATATTTATGTGAAGTATTATTATATTGTACTTACAAAAATCATTTTTTTGTATGTCTATCTGTTTGTTTCTCTATAACGGACATATTTTGACAAGACTTTCAGGAGCAGATGATTGATATTACAAAGAGTATTTTACGTTACTTTTATTTAAGAAAAAAACAGGTTTGCTCGAAATCAAAATTAAAATTAATGAGATAGCGAACACTTTCCTATTTATCATCACAATCAGCCTACCCTAGTCCACATCTGGTCATAGGCCTCTCCGTTGCTTACGAATGGAGGGTTTTGCCTACAATCAGGCAGGTTGTTGATCGCAGGGCGTAGCTTGCTTGATTTTGTTGCTTTCCAATTCAAAAGCAACGACATCCGCGGATAATACCGCGTGCCGCAACTAGAATTACAATACATTTATAAAATATATTTTATTACGGTACTGTTAAATATTTGTGTGGAGTACCTACTTAAATGTACTTTATTTCACAACTTTTTTATTTTATTTTTTCAATATGTACTTAGTTTTATATTAATTTATTCTAAATATAGAAATACTCATTCGAAGAGTAGGTCATAATTTGTAGTGTACCTACACTTTTTAACAATACTTGCTTATAAGTACAGTAGTTTAATTAAAAAGATGCCTTGAGAAAAACTTAAATTTCCTAGGTATTTGCATAAATATGTAAACGAATATAATATGAATGTAAGTTCATCTGAATGGACAGTTCGTGACGAATTGAAAGCTTTTGGCCTCACGTCGGCGTCGTCGGGTTGTTGGGGAAATTTCGTTTAGATGCTTCCGAAAATGGGAGGGATTTGGTTTAGCCCTATAAGCTTGGATTGATGTCGATTGACGAGAATGAATCGCAAAATGTGTATATGTAGATAGATTGTAACTGAACGTCATTGGATTTTACTTAACAATAAATCTATATATATAAAAATGAATGTTTGTCTCTATGTCCTTTGGAGAATAGTTAACTATGCAGTTGATCATGTCATGATCTTCAGCAAAGTGCTGTGCATGAGACCACAAAAGTTTCTGAGTTGGTACCAGCTTTGCCCCGCGGCGTTGCCTGCGGTTGCTGTTGTACCGCGGGTAAAACCACGGCGCTCAGCTAATTGTCTATAATTATTTTGTTTCTTCTTAAAAACGTGTATTTTAGCGTACATTTAAACGTGTACTGAAACGTGTATTTTAATGTGATTTTTCAAAATGGTTTTGCTCAAATGTCTAATATCCGTCATATCGATCAAAGCCTCACGTTTGAGAATTTTCCTAGCCATATTCCAGCTAATACGGGTATTGGTTAATCCTAAAATAATATATGGGATACACTTTGTGTGATCCACAAATTGTTGTTCTGTGTGTGGGTGTTCTTTGTGTTCATTCATGTATGTTTGTAAAGTTCTTCGAGACACAGGATATACTCCTAGTGCGAAGTTATCTTTTAGAAATCAAAAATTGAGATTGAGATTGCTTGACCTGTGGCTCGGGAGAAGGCACGGCTCCCTCTCGTTCCATGTGACGCAGGTCCTCTCGGGGCATGGCTGCTTCGGGCGGTTCCTGTGTCGCATAGGCAGGGAGCAGCTTGGGAGGGGCCGCGCCGTGCCCTCATCTCTGTAGTAGGTAGTGACCTCTCGCTACCGGCCGTAGTTCGTTCTATAGTCGACGGCGAGGAGTCCTGGGACGCGGTGGTGTCCTTCTGCGAAACAGTCATCTCGCTGCGGCTGCGGAAAGAGAGAGGGAGATCCTGACCTCTCTCTCAGTCCGCAGAAGGCACACCGGGCGTCGGAGGAGGGCATACGCTGACCTCCACCGGCCCCCCTTACTGGGTCCAGGGGCGGCGGACTTGGGGATGTTCATGGCCCCCCAACCAACCGGACCCGAGGTGGCGGCGCGTAGTGTTCCTGTGCGCTCCTCTTTGAAGTTTCTAGAGGAGTCACTCCTCTCGCTGACGAGATGTGGTCCGCAGTAGCGGGCCGGTACCAGTCGGGGATTGCGGATGCCTTTTAAGTTCCCATGATCCCTGGCGTAGGTGAGAAACGGAACACCGGGGAGTTTTAGTCAGTAAAAGTCTGACAGACCCCTTCACCCTCTCCCCAGAACGGAGGACATCCATGAGGATTACCCCCCGTAAGAAAAAAAAGGATTGTGAACGTGTTTGGTCTTAGGTAAACATAAGCTGTTGTACATGGAGTCATCAATTTGATAACTCATAAACATGTTATTTCAAGCTAAAATTCATTGGTTGTCTAAATCCTCATTACCATGTACACAACAAATGTTAATTAAAGCTTGTGTAAGTCTTACAGGGTGAATGTGTGTACAATACAGTACATTAGCGTGAATTGTGAACAATATCATTTGATGGTTAGAGCCGTATCTTTAACTCATTATGTTACAGTTATTGCTGGATTGTTGTCCATCATTTAGGTGTTATATCATTAGAAAAAAAGTTTCTTATTTTTAGATGTGATACCATTATCCCCTGTTTTTGGCTATAGGCTTCAAAGCTTCTTTAATCTATCATCTTCTAGGTCTTTAAAACACTTTTGTTTTTACTAAGATTCTACTGTAGTCTAGAGTATTTTATTAGTTTGATAGTATTTGTTAAGTAATATGTTTATTGGTTATTTAGTTAATATAAATAAATAAATAAAATAAATAAATATGTTCAGACATTTTAATGTACAACGCCATCTAGTCCCAAATTAAGCAGAGCTTGTACTATGGGTACTAGATAACTGATATTAATACTTATATACTTTTTTTGTAAATATACACATAAACATAGAAAACACCCAAACTCCGAAACAAATATTTGCAGATCATACAAACATTTGGTCCGACTCAGGAATCGAACCCGAGAACTCTTGCACAGCAGTCGCATTCGCTACCACTGCGCCACAGAGGTAGTCAAACATGCATAAACATGCCAACAGATTTTATAATATGTGTTTTTGTGGCGTGCCTAAGATAGGATAGTTTTTGTCACGTATTTTCTATGAATCTAAGTAATTTATGGAACATAACATAAAAAAACAACAGCAGCGTTAGGCGAGGACAATTACAAAGCGGTACAAAGTGGACTGGTACAAAGTGCAATCACATCAATAGATCGACAATAAATTTAAACATTCCTAAATAACCTCGGGATGTAATAATACAACTGTCATGTTGATAATAAAAAAATAAAATTTATGTAATGGAAAAAATATGTAAAAATTTTCAATACTTTTTCTTTGAGATTGTGTAACGAGCCATGAAAAATATCAAAGTCATCGAGTAAATATAACGTAAGTAGTTCAGTAATATAAACTGGCGAGCATAAAAATTAGGCCACTTGAAAAAATGCTCTAATTATTTTTATGAATTACGTTCGACTTAATTAGATATTACATATTTCAATTATTTAACAATTTTTAAGTAAAATTATTTTTTTTTATTTAAACCACATGTTTATTTCAAGATATACACCAGATATCGACAAAAAAATGATGAAAATCGTAAACCAGAGATTTTTGACAATTGTATTTTTGCATTCGTTTTAAGCCGAATTGCTGTACACTTTCATATGCATTTAGTGAAAAACTGTTCGTTTGAAATTACAACAGACACTTTCATTTAATTTATTTAATTTAAATATAAAATTTAAGTATTTGAATAGATTACTTAATTTATATACTGATTTTATGAAGAGTTAGGCTGCGCTATAGATCGTCATTTGGTGAAGTCACGAAAATAGAAATAAATGTTGGATTTGGGACCGAGACAATAGGTATTTATTATGTCCAAAAACGTGTAAGCGATGACAAATATCTTAGTGGAATCTCGGGCATTTGTTATTACTGTATTGAACCATGTGTGACAGCGACGAAAGAAGCCGTTAAGTAGCTATTCGGGTAAATATATTTTTTATTAAAAATAGGAAAGATACAACGTACACAGTAATTTTAGTGAAGTAGAGTTATTCATGCAAATATTTCACATTATTATTACTTAGATAACAAAATGGGATGAAAGGAAGCAAAAGGACAATCTATTGCAATTACTTGCGTTACGAAATGGTTACTGAAATAAGAATACCAGATGTCAGCTGCGTATTAAAAATAATTTACTAAATCTATTACCAACTAGGGTACCAGGGAACGACAATGAATTTCGACTTTCGATCAGGATTCAAGGTTGGGTTTAACGTAGAGTAATCATTGGCAGCTATCCTTCGTAATCCTCGCCCAATTTTATTTAACTTACAAAACCTTTTCTGAACAAGAGTTTAATTTTACCTCGCACCTGTACCCTTACATTGTTATAGCTGGATCAAAAGTGCTAACTCGTTCAATCGTTCACACGACGTGTTAACGATAGGTAAATGTGAGTTCCTTTGCAGGTTAAATTTGGAAGCAAATAAAGTCCAACGAGGTTTAGTTATTTATTAATTATAATTTTATTTAATGTTTTATATCTGTAAAATAACATTAATACTAAAATTCTATATAACTCTACAATTGTCGGGTATTATTAAAAAAAAATGTCGGTCATAGTACCTGAAGTTTGACAGAAAGAGACAATAAAACTTTAAGAAGTTATGAACTTTATATAATTATATTATCTTTTGGTAAGAAGCCAATTTTCAAAACAGTGACTTGCGTATTTCATTTCATATGAATAAAATAGGGTAGATAACTAAAAGGCATGGTGCTTTTTAGTTATCAATCATTACAATCAATTTAATGCAGTTTAATGTAGGTGAAAATTATTGCATTCATTATTTTTTTCTTCTTCCTCAGTTTGATTTAACTAGCTAAATCATTGCTCTTGTTGAACTTGGTTTTAATTAAATGAAACCGAAGCAACGCTTGAAACTGGTAGTTAGTGGAGCTCTGCAGGTGCGAGTACGAATTTGATTCATTGCGACTCAACGTCAAAACTTCAACCAAAAATATTTAACTTAATTGGAGGGATTTAAAAATGAAATGAAATCTAAAAGTTACATTAATAATATATACAAGTAAAATATTTTGTTTTGCTTATACTCATGTAAAAAATAAATAAGATAAATTTGTTTTTCTACGCACGTATTCTTGATCCCATTTTGGTTACTGAATACTCAAATTTGGAAGCTATCAATCATGTAAAGAATTTTGCGAATCAGTTGTGGCGGCTTGGAGATTATGTAACTTTGTCTCCATTATCTTTCGTGATTCTTCATGTTTTTTGTACAAAATCAAATTAATTTCATAATCTTTCCAAGACTAAACGTTTTCAGCAAAAAAACTGTATAAAACAGCTTAAAAAAAATAACATTAGGTAAATGGTAAACGAGGTAACAAATCTACAAAGAAAACTGTAGCAGCTTTGCGGGTAAGATAGGTTCTATCTTTGAATAAAACATTAAAATTAAGAATGTTGCATTTAGTGTATAAATATTGATAGATCATATAAATGATCGATGATATTGTTAATCCAAAACGTTACTTGTATTTGATATAAACAAATGAAAAAACAAGTAAAATACCTTTTAAAATCATCCGTCTCACAAGAGGAGCAGAGACCAAAATGTTTAGATTATTTGCTCAATTTTATTAAACATATTTACCCAAAAACTTGGACACTTTGACCTAATTTTTATTTTTCTAAAATGTATTCAGTCAAAGTATTCCACTGCGGAATATAAAGTTTTTTAGGAGATTGTTGTTTTTGGACGACCCTCCAGGAATGTTATTATAGTCACTGCGTTTGCCAAGCGGAAAGGTGGTCACAATATGGCGTTGTTTGTTTCTGAGAATACTTTTACTCTTTTATGTATAATACTTATTCGTATATTTTGCGGAGCAGTTGGAGTTTTATCATCATACTGATTTTTATGCATTGACTTTATACCAGCCGTATAATGGTCCTTTGGTGCTTGTGTTACGTGGGTAGGTATAACGACTGCTATAATTTTTCGCTATTTGCTATAGTGTCACTTGGATAAAAACTACATGAAATTTGATATCTTGTTGGCAAGAAAATACTTATTCGTAAATACTTATTCGTATATTTTGCGGAGCAGTTGAAGCTTTATCATCATACTGATTTTTATGCATTGACTTTATGCCAGCCGTATAATGGTCCTTTGGTGCTTATGTTACGTGGGTAGGTATAACGACTGCTATAATTTTTCGCTATTTGCTATAGTGTCAGTTGAATAAAAACTACATGAAATTTCATATCTTTGTTGGCTAGAAAACGAAATGAAATGTGAATAATAAAGTTCTTTTTATAAGAAATTTCATTGAAATTTAACATAAAAATGATTTTATGTCATGAGTACACATATAAAATGCGTTAATGACATAAGGTTTTATTTGTGAAATGTCGAAGAGTTTTTCTTTGGGAGAAATTATAGGGTACATTTTTGTAAACAAAGAAATAATCGTGTTGGTTAGAATTGACAGGCCTTGCCGTTTTGTGAGGCAAGTAAACTAAGTGATTACATATTTTTTAGTTTTCAATCAATGTATTAAAACAATGAATAACACCATCTTAGTTAAACTTAAAGTTTTATTAATAATTATTACTAAAACAACACTATGACAACGCTCTCTTAGAGTAAGAGCATATAATAAGATGTAAATTTCAATTATGAATTATTATTCTGTTTAGCTGTAAATTTATTACATCACTATAAACTAACCAACTCTAATTTGAACTGGACAACTGCTAATAAATTAACAATATTTGGATCGGCGTGAAGGATCGCGAGCCATAAAATTTGTCCCTATTTCGTGCGCAAATTGTTTCACGGTCTTAATAGACCAATTTGTTAATATAAATCTTCGCGTTACTTCTAAAACTGTATATAAATCAAAAATAGTACCGCAGCTGTGACACCTGAGTGTAAAACGTTTTATTTATCCAGTAAAGGCAAACTGTATGGCGTCGTATTCAAATTAAATTCGGTCGGTTGAGTGTAAGCGAAACGAGACCGATTTGACGAGGGACGCTTTCAAACTCTGTCCGCTTGAATATCTCCCAAATGCTACACTTGGTACTTTAACAAAATTAATGTGTAGGAAAGTAAAATTACATGTTGTCTGACTCGTATATTCAGGTTGCTCGCTGTAAAAATAATAACGTCGGACTCTATTTACAACAAAATATATTGTTCCTGCTTTATTTAAAACAAGCTATGGCTAAATTTCTGACTATACGTGCAGGGAAGTTAAGTATTCATTGTTCTTTTTTAATGTGTATATAAAACTTTGACATACGTAAATTATTTAATAAGAAACCAAATCGACCAAGTTTTTTTCTCTAGTTACGGACATAACCCTTTCCACTGTAACGTATTAAATCTAGAATATTATTCATGATTTTTTTTATTCATGAATTTTAACACTTCTTCCATTTCAAAACATTGTTTAAAAGTTTATATTCGGAGATTTATGTAAATTTTATTGTTAAATCTATATATACCCGACTGGCCAACGTGGTATGTTAAGCCAATATCTCATTTTCAACGGGAAGCCTATGGTCCAGCAGTGGACTATTAAAGGCCCATGACGACGAAGAGGAGATGAAACGTTACACATCTTATTGGACTAATATACACTAGCTGACCCGGCAAACGTTGTTTTGCCATAAAAATATAAAAAAATATTACCTTTAACATTTAGGAGGATGAAAAATAGATGAACGATTCTCATATCTACCCGATAAGCACACAAAATTTCATGAGAGTCGGTCAAGCCGTTTCGGAGGAGGCTAACTACAAACATCGCGGCACTATGTCATCCCACTGCTGAGCTCAGGTCTCCTTTCAGAAGAGGGTTAAGGCCATACGTCCCTACGCTGGCCGAGTGCGGGTTGGGAACTAGCGGACTGGAATACAACGTTGTGGCTATGTAATCTTGCCGTTGGATGTTATCAAGCCGCCCAAAGGCCTCCAACTGAGCTTCACGACTGTTATCCTATGATAAAAACCGAGGCCGACTGCTTAACATGACTTATTAATCACGGAGACGCTTATGGTCTCATGCCACCAGCGGTTACCTATCCATATAATTACGACATCGTCGTTACTTACCCTCGGTGATTGTTTCTGCTCACCGAGTGCAACTGGGCTATGAGCGCTTCCTATTGGACTAATAATATATTTTTATACAAAATTATATTATATATAACAAAATTATATATATACATATATTAAAGTACAATATATTGTGCATATATTAAAGTAGCAAATGATTAATGAGTTTTTATAAATAAAGATTTTAGACCATTTTTGGAGCCGTCGGCAATATGGACCCTCGGCAAATTAAGTACTAAGTAAAACATCAATCAAGTAATATAGATAATTACTGTCGGAGGCTCGACTACTTTTAGCAGAACTTCAACAAATATAAGACATAAGAGAAATGCCCCCAGTAGGCACAGTTATTTATTAGTTTTGATGAAACGTTTTATTATGATCTTACGTTAAACATTTTCATCTTTTCTTATTCTAAAATCACAAAAAATAATTTTGTGTTTTTGTAATGTAACTTTTTATTCCATAGATACGATTATATCATGTAACAAATATACAGTTTTATGGCTTCAAATGTATAAAATAAATTTGTGATACTCTTTATTTGTCGCTAGCTTTTGCCCACGAACTTTATCTCGGTTATCGCAAGAAAAGGAGCTATGTCCTTTCTCATGAATTACAGTTTCTCTATTCCAAATTTTATTTAAATCGGTATAACGGATTTTTTACAAGACAGCCATAACTTGTAGTGATTTGATTAAACACAAAGAAACTTTCCGTATACTGCTCTTAAAAACACAACACTCTTTAAAACTTTTATAACACAACAAGTAACACATAAAATGACCTAATTTTTTCATACGTGTTATTTGCTTATAATATCCAATAATATCTTATAAATATCATTTTGCTTTAACTTGTTTACAGCTTTTGGCCGTTTAATACCCGATAACCGTGACAGCAAAAAATTGCACACGAATCTGATTGATGAGCAATGAGCTTGACCCTAAACATTAGGTCATGACATTGAAGAAGATGTCCTTTATTAATGGATTTCAGTATAATTCATTAATCAGAGAACCACATCACCGCAGTAGAACCATCCCAATCGCGTATTACCGTCGATATGACTGGAGGAAATTGTACACAAATGTTTTTGACTTGCTATTTATGGTGGACCTGAATTTATGGTTAATATTTCGATTGTCAGAATTGCAATGGGACCCATAAAAAGTGTTGGGTATTCTGTCAGCCTTTCTATATCCAACAGAAAATTAATAATTTAAATTTGACTAGTAATTTAGATTTATTGATTAAACAAACAGAAAGAAACTTTAACTTTATTAAAAGTCAAGTAATCAAGTTATGAAGTTAATTTTTGGGTACGAGATTCATATTTTACTAGAACAGTGTTATATGTAAAGCAAAATACAACGTAGTGCACGTTCATTATACTGTTAAAATGTCGAAAAGTATCTGTGTTTGGAAATATTTATCTATTGACCTATATGAAATAGAACTATTCATAAATTATTGTCATCTAGTGATCTATATGAGGGCGCTCATAGCCCAGTTGCACTCGGTGACTAGAAACAATCATCGAGGGTAAGCAACGATGGCGCGGTCAGTACCTGGATGGGTGATCGCTGGTGGCATGTTACCATGAGCGTCTCCGTGATTCGGAGGTCACGTTAAGTAGTCGGTCCCGGTTGTTATCATACGATAACAGTCGTGAAGCTTAGTTGGAGGCCTTCGGGCGGTTTAAAAACATCCAACGGCAAGATTTACGTAGCCACAACGTACTCTTGCCAGTCCCCAACCCGCACTTGGCCAGCGTGGGGACGTATGGCCTTAACCCTCTCCTGACAGGAGACCCGAGCCCAGCAGTGGGACATTATGGGTTGTTGTTTTTTTGTTTTTGTTTAGTGATCTATAAGTCTATTGTATTGTATTGTGTTGCATTGGCTGAATTAAGATATGATTGTGGTCATCCCTCAATTCTTTTTAAATTACTAAATTTGACTTAAGAAACTTTATTATTATCCTAGGTTTAAATCTATATCTTAACTTCTGTATCAGCTGTCAGGATCGCTGAGAACTAGATAAGAAACCAGAAAATATTTGAAGGTAATATCATTTTCGTTAGATACAACGTTGTCATGGGTCAATAGATAACGGTTCTCCCAACGGTGTTAAAGTCCTTGAATTTAGATTGTCAGGTAGAAGTTGCTGTCTATCCCTCGAGTCATTAGTTAGTCAAATTTAATAAAGGATGTTTAATGTCGATTAAATTCAACTCGAAGTTATGTTGATTGCATGTTGAGCATTCGATTACTCCGTAATTTGCGGGTTCGATTTCCGTTTAATTCGAATGTTTGTGGAATGTTTATCGCTACTAGTCTTGTATTCCTGGATATGGATTTAGAATCCAAAGTATAAGTTAATAATAATTAAGCTCATGTCTGTATATTATTCTTGTTTTTGGAACACTTTTAATTGATGTTTGGGTTCTATGGTCATAGTCACAGCCCATACAATACGTCAGATTACCGCCTCCAACAAAAAAATTTGTGAGTTTTTTTTTGATATTAACATTGAGGGGGCAGTATATATTACAGGGTCATCTTTAGACTACCACACCAGTCTGAAATGAAAACAAAACATACGTAACTATCTATAACGAACTCATAAAAATCTCGTTAGTATTTAATTCGGTACGAGAGTAATCCTAACCAAATTAGATGAATGAATTATTGCATGTACGGAACCTTCTATATTGGTACGGCCTGTCAGTCAGCTCAGTTACAGTGACGTGGGTCGCGAATGCCCTATTTGTGACTGCTGTGCTGTGCCTTTGTCATTATTATGCATGTATTACCTAAAAATGTCCCCAATATAGCTTTAATTCCTTTGCCGCGTATACTATATCTATTGATTATTAAGTAAAAAATAACCTTTGTATTAAATCTTATATATAAAATTCTCGTGTCACAATGTTAGTTACTTTATTCCTCCGAAACGGTTTTACTGATTTTTACCATATTTTATATAAAATATGGTAAAAATGCATATGCATGTTCAGTAGGTCTAAGAATAGGCTACTATCTATTTTTCATGCCCCTAAGTGATGAAGGTTGTTCATCCTTAACATTTTTTTTTGATTTTTGGACAAAATTTATTGTTTTTTTTTTCTACGACGTGGCATCCTAAATACATATAACCCTAATTTTTACCCTTTTATCACCAACCCCTATTTTTTAATAGCCATTTTAGTGATTTGATCATTTTTATCCATAATTTATATAGCAAACTAACGTTTGCCGGGTCAGTTAGTATTATAATATATTTAATAGTATAGAATTTTTATCACTGCTGTTCCTATCTGTCAATAGATTGTTAACTACCAAGGCACTGGTGATTTGTAATATGTGAAAAAATTTTTTTTTGTTTATATTATAAAGCTTAAGTAAGTAAAGAGAAATTGAAATTGCCTATTTGTTATATATCCATTGTTCCAAGGACTGATTGTTAGTATAAAGATTTGACATAAATTTTGTAATAAAGTCTTAATTTCCTATATTAAACCATGACATAAAAACATTGACATGACTACTATGTTACCTGACTTCTTATACCGATAACAAACATCAGAACTGCTCATTATTACGCGAAATTGAAAATATAATCTTACGCCTAACATTTAACTTCTTAACTTCATTACATGACTTAAATTATATATATATATATATAAGTTTCTTTCTAGTTGTTTAATCAATCAATCAAAATTGCTCGTCAAATCTAAATTATTGTGTTTCTCTTGGATATAAAAAGGATGACAGATTACACAATACTTTTTATGAGTCCTATTGTAACTAAGAATGAAACACGGAACATAAATTCAGGTAGAACTGCAGGAAATAGCGAGTCAAAAACATTTGTGTACAATTTCCTCTAGTCAAATCAATGGTAATACGCGAATGGGACTGGTTTATCTAATGCGGTGCTGTGGTTCTCTGATTAATGAATTATACTGGCATCCCTTCACAAAGGACATCTTATTCAATGTCATTGGACCTAATGTTTAGGGTCAAGCTCATTACTCATCGATCAGATTCGTTATTTGGTGTCACGCTTATCGGGTATTAAACGGTCACAAGTTGTAAACAAGTAAAAACGAAATTAATAAGTTCAGCTATTACAAGCAAACAACGAGCTAGGGAAAAAAGGACGTTATTTTGTGTGTTAGGTACTTGTTTTGTTATAAAAGTCATTTAGTAATTCTTCCACTGTTTTGTTAAGAAAGTATAAGGAAGAGTCTATAAGTATAAGAAAATTGTCTTTGTGTATAACCAAATCTCAAAAAAATTTTTTTTTATACATCCGTAGTAGTCTACAATTGTGGTTATGATAGTTCTTTTTAAACGACAGCTTGAAGAAAATAAATCTACCGAGTAGAAATTTAAATAAATATTATACAACTGTAATTTTAACATAAGCGCCATACCTTACTTATCTAACACGCGTTATAAACACGTAGCTTAAAACCAGCACAAACCTGTAGATTTAATAAGGTTCACAAGCATTTCACAAACTTCCATTGATTTCTCTTAGAATATTGTCAATTGACCCCCTCAGTCTCAAGTACCAACTAACACAAGACAAGTAAATGTCACCGCCAGACGTTTTAATTTATGAAGATTTGTTGAAGTTGAGTAAGCGTGTGGATCCGACTTTAAGCTGGATTGCTAGATACTAGTACCTACCAGGCCATGACTTCATTTACCTACAAGATGGTAAAAGCGCTTATATTACGTATTGGGTTTCTTAGGTATCAGAGTAATGATAAATAAAAAGATATTGACCATACCGTTGGAATGTCAGTAATGGCATAGAATAAAGTAAATATAGTTCTTTTTCAATGTGTTCCTGAAAAAATCTCCTTTTTAATGATGGAAAAATGTCATAGATTGTATTTTTATAACCCCGTGTTTAGTATTCCTATTAGTGGAGTTGGTGAAAGAACTTCGCTTTTAATGAAAACAATTTTTAAAACGAGCTTGTTAAACTGAAGTGAAAAATTAGTTTTATATTTATGCTAGCAAATCTGTTTCATAATATATAATTTCAATATTAAAACTCAAAGAAGTATAGACTACGGTTAATGTTTGACACTGGTGTTGACTTTGAAACTTACAGTTTAAAATTTAGAAGCCTTTTAAAACGATTATCTTTTATCCTGTTTAATTTAGTATTTGGAGAGACTAATAAAAAAATTATGATGATGACTATCATTGGGCCTGTATTCGAGATTATTTATTGTTACTGTGTAGATACAAAATACGTATTACAGAGCACGTGATTCCTTTCCACTATGATCCCAGGCCCCATTAGCGGGGCGTGAAAACTCAGTACTAGGCCGCCACAGTATGTTTCCATGCTGTATTGTTCAAGTTCTTAATGTGGTTGGTGACCAATACTCTTGGATTTTACAGATACTTTTCAAAAGGAAGAGTAGAGTCAATTATGGTTATTGTTACATACAAAAAACCTATGCATATTTAAAAGTCTACAAGTAACTTATTTACCATTTAGTTAGAGGTATAAATTCGGCTTATTTTGGTGATCTGATGGCCATACATATGTGAAACTGATTTCAATTTAATTATTTTTAAGTAAAATGAAGTCTACATTTGAATATAAGTATTCAAGTTCTTGTTTGCTTAGTTATACATATATATAGATAGATAGCTACATACTTGTAAAAGAAAGTAGTAATACAAAAAATATTAAAGGAGTGTGAATGTTATATATCAACGAGACAATGGATGTAATATAATACGGAATACTGAAGGCTTCATGTCAGCGCAAAACAGTATTTTTTGTCTCAACGAAGTACCCGGAAATGTGAACAAAGCTTCTTTTCATATATATTATTTTAGTAGCCTAGTACATATTCACGAACGCCATGGCAACATTGTAAGTAAATATGATCTGCTTTATTTATGCATGTCAAAGCGACATTTTCTATGATATTTTTTCCGTATTGTGTGGAAAAAATTGTATTTAAGATATTTCTAAAGATACTTACTTCTAGGGTTATTAAACCTAGTGATTGCATTTAGATAGCTGGTACGATCAATAGCAAAAAAGTTACAATTGGGACAAGAACGCTTATTTTTTTATGTACCTATTACCAATACCGATGTTGTATTTTCCAGGTTAATTTGAAAAGTACTACTAGCATTTGCCCGCGGCTCCGCCCGCATGCATGTCGGTTATCGCGACCAAAAGTAGCCTATGTACTTCGCCAAGGTCCACTATATCTATATATCGAAATTAATTTCAATAGTTTCAGCAGTTTAGCCGTGAAAACGTAACACACAGACAAAGAGTTACTTTTAAATTTATAATTTACGAATTTATTTTTAATTAATTTTTATCTTTATTTATAAATATAAGTATGAATTTACATGGTGAATATTGTTCTTGAATGTTACTTAGGAAACTAAAATTTATAGTATAAAAAAATAGCTATAAAAACCTACACTACCATTTCTTTCGTTCATCTCTTCCACCTGTCAATATGTTCATCCAAATGTTGCCTGGAAGAGATTGCTTTTGGCAATAAGGCCGCCCGTTGTACACATTAAAATGTTAAATATAATAATTTGTAGCTGGTGTACATTAAAGAATATTCAATTCTATTATATTAAGAATATAGTACAATATTATTTGATTATATTTATTTATTATATTGATGTTGTAAATATGCTAATTGGCGCGAGAACTTCTATTGCGTGATATAGGATTGGCAGATTCTTAGTTTCTTTCGTTATTCCGTAGTTCGACGTATCTTCGGTAGATGGCGCTGTAGTGTGTCTCTGTTGTTGCGTTGTATGTGGAAGTCACTTCGGCCGTACTACTATTGTCAATAGTCCGAACATAGACTATGGACAGTGGACACGGGCTGTTTCAATCGACAAACATACGTTTGATGTAAAATGTAACCTGAGCCAGATATTGGTCAAAGGGATTACTTAAGAACCAATGAGATGTAAATCAAGCAGCGAAAAAAAAAACTACAAATATAGGTACTGATATTGAATAGTTATATATACCACTATGGAATTGAATTGACTGAAAAACACTACATTAAACTTATGTACCCCAATTTATGTTACGTAGAAGAATATTTATTATGTAAGTAAATATTACATGTTATTATATCTCTGTTAAAGTAAACACCCGAAGGATTCTGATATTCGAATATTTAAGTGCAATATAAATAATATTCAAGTATTGGCACAAACATTCCATTTCTGAGCGATGAAACGCCACTAAAGGGTGAACTCCTCCCGCTGGTTCCTCATATTAGTGCGTGCGGACTCAAGTATGCTTGTGGGGATATTGGGAGCTCTTTCTTAAGTGGACGCTTGGTTGGTCGTGCCCTCAAATGGGTTAATCGCTCGAAGTCGTTGGCGGCATCTGCACCTGACGTACTGAATTACGGTATCATGCCTGTAATACGTTCGTTTACAAAAAGCACTTCGGTATACATTTGCTGAAATTTAGTTTCCATTTTGTAATTGTGTGAATATGAACTATTGTGACAGGAAAATCAGGACTTTAAACCAATGTTCAGCGTTATTTCTTAAAGATTTTCTGAATATTTTTTTTAGGTTGCATTAACCTAAAAGTGTAAATATAAATGAACTAGATTTTTTCTTTATTGTCTGAATATTTATACTAAAATATTATTAGAGACAATGAACTAAGAAATTCCTACAGTTCATAAAATTTCACAGTTTAATACTAGTACGGTAAATTAAAAATCTGGAAGGCAATAGGATTCCTGAATCTCCAATTACAGAGTAATACAATAGGATACACCAATAGCGGTTGAATGATTGTCGAGGTTGTAAACCATATCCAAAGTTCAAAGTCTTTATAAGTGTTTGAGAGCTTTGATAGCGTTAATTAATATCTATCCAAATTCTGATGCTAACTTATAAACTTTGGTTAAGACATGAAACCGTTTATAATAAGTTTATATGCAAAATACTTATTAAAATGCAAGTCATGAACTTTTTGTTTACAATGTATTGAGTTAAAAAAGTACATTTCAAAGGATCATTTTGAATAATGAGAACTTTATGTTTGATGCAATCTCAATTTCAAATAAAATAAAATAAATATGCTTAGTATTTTAATTATAAAAGGCTTTTATTAAATGTTAATTCTAAGAAACAGAAACCTCTTCGAGCAACTTAAGCGTCTCGAAAGGAAGTGAGGCGGCAGCACGCTGCTTTTAAAAGCACGTTAAATTGAAATCTAGTGGAACCTGGTGCCTTAGTTATCGTTTCGTAATCATATAGTTACTATCTGCTGTAAATCATTTAACAATAGAGGATTCATTTTGAGAAATGGTAACTACTTTAGTAACATGTCATTGGTGAAGATTTTGAAGAAACTACCTAATCTAGAAGCGACAGCAATAATTTGGAATCTTTATGAGGCTACATATAGTCTTAAGGTGGAAAAAATACAGAATTATTCGTCCTTGGCATGGTCGGGTATATACGCCTGAGCGTGCGACCGCGACGAGACGCTGGTAACCAGCACGATGTTTTAGCGCGCTCCTGACGGCTACGTTTGCCAAATTGGCGTCAAAGAAGTTTGGCGTGCTCAACAGATCGAGACTGTATTTCACTCCGACCCACCTTTTGCTTTATAAGGCGCAGGTTCTGCCTCACATGGAATACTGTCCTCGTCTTTGGGCGGGGCCACCTCAATACCAACCTCTCCCTCTGGACCGTATTCAACTGAGAGCGACTCGCATTGTTGATTGTCAAGAACTTCTAATTCGGCTGGACTCTCTGGCTCTGCGTAGATATGTGGCTTTGCTGTACATCTTTTACCGCATTTACTATGGGGAGTGTTCCAAAGAATTGTTCGGATTGATCCCTGCTGCCTCTTTCCGCCATCGTCATATGCGACAAAAGTTTCATCCCCATCATCTAGATGGTTGGCAGTCCACAACTTTGCATTTTTCCAGACTTAATGCTTCGCACAACAAAATTGTGGAATACCTGCGGCATTCCTGGACCACCGGCGATAATTGTTTACCATCAAGCGATGCATCTGCTCGTTTGTCCCCTATTCCATAAAAAAAGTGAGTGGGTGCGGGCAACCCGCTACGCTCATTGTTTCCGTTACTAAAACAAATTTTGTTCAGGATGTCGCTATAACACGTGCCATAAAGCTTATTAATATTATATCAAAACATATGAATCATCTGTAATCTACAAAGTTTTAAAGAAGTTGCCCAAAGGTATATTTCAGCTAGTGATATTTTGTTGTAAAATAATTGCAACTATTTTTAATTGTTTCACATTAGAAGAGAGTTTTAGGTACGCCCAGAACCCCATTAAGTCAAACAAAGAAAAGTTTCCGTCGTACCAGGTATTTTTAAAGGATATGTAGGATATGCTGGACCTCAATTTTCAACCATGGACTTTTGATGGGAGACTGATTATTGCAGTAAGGAACATGTTGCCGGTCTCATTGCATCAAAATGCGATCAAGTTGCAACAGTGATAGGGGGAAACATCTGACCTTTCTCAGAATAGGGCTTGGTTAGGGGTGGCGTGGATACGATGGAGACCTATAACAACATTATCCACCTCAGATTTCAGAGTAGGGCACCTGCAGCCGGCCTTTACTGGAAGCACTACATATATTTTACTTCATTGTGTATGTAACAAAAGACAAACGTATTTATTTTTTATATGGTAGTAAATAAGAGACGGAAAAGGAAGTTAATTCCCTTTCGTAAATTAACGTTCAAAACAAGTGCTTTTAATGGCGCTGTTGTATGTTGTACGTTGCTTGTGTTCATTACCTATTATATAAGACGTGATTGTCTGAATAAGAGTCAGGCAGTTAATATCAGGAGATGTTGACATCGATAAAATATATATTATGTTAAAAAATTTGATGATTAAAGACTACTAAAATTTGTGTATCACACAAAATGTTGTCCCATCCAAAACAAGATGATTGGCAGGAGATGAATGCGATAAGCCGCGGATCGAACCGTGCGTCATCGAAAGTGGCGTGCAATAGAGAATATGTATGAAAAAATTATTTGGCTTAAAAATATTCTTTATTGTCTTTACAATATACTTAAAAGGTATTTTTTGTGATCATTTAAGCTCAGAATATATTAACAAAAAGTGAATTTTAAGGGAGGGAAATTCAAATTTTCAAAGATATTGGTCAAAACAAAATGTGACGTCGATGGTTTGAAACTATCGGAGTCGAAATTCAAACTGTGTTAGTAGAGATTGTAAGAAAAATTATCTTCTTCCATGTTTTTTATAGCAATTAAAACTAAATAAAACTAAGTAATTAATACACTGAATAGTAAACTAACAAAATAACATTGACGTCATCGGCCGTGTCAAAACCGCGCGCAAAATGGCGGCGTTTGAATAGCTCAAATTTCAACAATGTTTTAAATTTCACCTTGAAAATTATTTTGACTATTTTCAAGCTTATTTATATATTTTTTTCTATGATATAGACACGTAAATAATCAGATTAAGAAAGAAAAAAAACATGCATGTTCCTTATTAGAGAGACCTACGTCTAGCAGACTCGTCTGGCTGACTCGTCTGTGCGCATCGGCCTACGGATGAACTTCGACAAGACCAAGGTCATGTTCAATGAACATGTACTACCGGAACCGGTTGCGGTACACGGTGCCGTTCTCGAAGTTGTTCAAAAATATGTATACCTCGGGCAGGCTTTGCAGTTAGGTAGAAACAGCTTTGAGGACGAGGTGAACAGAGGAAACCAGCTGGGTTGGGCAGCGTTTGGGAAACTTCGTCGGGTCTTCTCATCATCGATCCCACAGTGCCTAAAGACGAAAGTCTTCAATGCGTGCGTCCTACCCGTAATGACTTACGGAGCCGAAACGTGGACACTTACGGTTCAACTGGTCCATAAGTTTAAAGTCGCTCAGCGTGCAATGGAGAGGTATATGCTCGGCGTTTCTC
The DNA here is from genome assembly GCA_003709505.1 of Hyphantria cunea. Lineage (NCBI taxonomy): Eukaryota > Metazoa > Arthropoda > Insecta > Lepidoptera > Erebidae > Hyphantria > Hyphantria cunea. The sequence continues at coordinate 105,836 of PKRV01000143.1, read as the reverse complement.
TAAGGGATCGCATTAGAAACGAGGTGATCCGACAAAGAACCAGGGTCATCGATGTAGCCCACAGGATTAGCAAGCTGAAGTGGCAGTGGGCTGGCCACATTTGCCGAAGAACCGATAACCGTTGGGGTAAACGAGTTCTTGAGTGGAGACCGCGTCTCGGCAAACGTAGTGTAGGACGTCCACAAGCCAGGTGGAGCGATGATTTGCGCAGGACGGCTGGCAAGAGCTGGATGCGAGAAGCCATAGATCGAACTAAGTGGCGTGAAATTGGAGAGGCCTATGTCCAGCAGTGGACTGCGATAGGCTGATGATGACGTCTAGCAGTAGATTGTGGTAGGCTGATGATGATGCAGAAAGGGAAATCACGACGACTAACACAGATGTTACCATTCGAATTGCTACGCCACTACTTTTCAGGTAATTTTACATTGTATATAATTTTATATTCTTTTTTACTGTTCTGCATTTTCAAACCACACCATTTTTAGAATATTAAATCGAGTCTTAAATTAAGACTGTATATTAGTATTTGCAGCTCACGTGAGTTACTGCTCACATAGCCAATTTAAAAATGTCACATACCTCGCATCTGTGCAGCGGTGGGGCTCAGCTCTATTTTCGTCAAATATTTACATTACCTACAACACGGGTCTGACATTTTTCTCTTCCATTCAAATTGTCAATAATGAATATTGTACGGCGAAGCTGACAGCCGCCCCGGGCTGCCCCTCACCAGCCTTTATTATACAATCGCTCGAATAAACGTTAAAATTTATCGAACACGATGCGAGATAAAATTCGCATCTAAACAATGGGTGGAACATTTGATGTGACATGAAAAGATGTAACATGTTAAGGGTGCGTTACAAATCCATGCTCCATGTTGTGATGGGGAATCATGTACCTAGTCATTCACCATAACTTGGTGTTGATGTCTAAGAAGAAACAAAGAATCATCATCATCAATAAAATATCCGTTTAATATTGGAAAGAATACAGAATTATGAGAAATTCTGCTGTGAAATATCCGAGATGGGCGAAGTGCCATTATGAAATTTCAATTGGAATTCCTATGAACGTCTTATAATGGATTTTTATAAGTGCCGGTGCCGGTGCCTATGACCGATATTACATATAAATATATTAATTAAAAAAATAAAACTTTTTGTATGATAACTTTCTATTGTTAACATTTATTGACATTGGTAGCAGATTGTTTATCACATTTCTTCTCCTTTAGTATACTAGGAGTTTTGAGAGAGTAAATTGAATTGTATAAGATAAAAACTACGAAAATGAATACCTGAAATTTGATTAATACTTAAGAGTAGACTGGTAGATAATGCATTTTCCATTAATTCCACACTTGTAGATTTAGTGCATAAGTTATTGAAAAAAAAAGTTAAGTACCTGTTATGCATAAATTGAATGTAGATTAGCCAAAGATTTGTTTCTATTTATTCTAGTGTTACACATCTCATACTCACATTGTTATCAAAAAAAGTAAAAAAAGAGTCAAAAAGAGTACTCGAAAGAGAAATTATAAGTTCGGAGTATGCCGGAATCTACTGAAGTGGTGCGAAGACTGAAAAATGTTGGTAATAAAACGAACTGATGCGGCTGCACGTAGCTTGTTAGGTGGCGGTTGCACTCTAGTACATGTACACTGTATCGTATTACTTCATATCTATAGTGTGAGTGTTGGGATATTTTTAAGCGGCTTGAAGATTTTCAATTTGGTTGTAAAATATTTTTTTCTCTGTTTGATACCCAGATATCACAGAAATCTACCTTTTAAAAACCGATTTGTAAAACTGTTTTCCTACGGGACTATGCAATGCCGCTAGTTAACTAAATATTTAAAATCAGATCCTTGATTTTTTTACGTCTGCAAAGTGTGTCTGTGAGTCTTATATTTTTGAATTTCTATGTTTTAACGCATGTGATTTTGGTACACTACAGAAAACAATATTGTTTATAACACACTATAACTATCTCATTGGTCTAGCGGTTGACGTATGCCACTGTGAATCAAGAGGTTTTGGGTTCGAATTCAAGGTCGGGTTTCAAAGTGTTACTCAGTGTTTCTGATCATAGAAAAATTTAATAACGTCGCTTTAATAATGACGGTACTGCGCTTGATCTTTTCTCCGGTTGTGTCGGATAGCCGTCCTATTGGATTATGAGAGTGAAGGAACAGAGAGTGCACTACATACTTGTGCACTATAATATTTTCTGCGTAGTTGGCTGGTCTCCGTTGAGACTGTTGCAAAGTACCTTACATGGGACTATTTTGTAAATACATACTTTGTTTGTTATGTTACATATACGCTATTTGTATTTATTATTAAATGAGCAACGGTGTCAGTGTTGTATTTATGTATGTAGATGCGTTTCTGTGACTTTAGGAGATTTTACGTTAGGTTTAGGATATAACATCCTAATATTTTAAAAAACAGTGTTTAATCCTTTAACCTAAATGTTTAAGAAATGAGAGGCCAATAAAAATAAAAAGTTAAAATTGTTAAGGAAAACGTAATGCCTAAGTATAATTATTTATATATATTTTTGAATAGATTATGGTATTGAATAAGACAACTTTCCCCTTTATTTTGTCAATACTGTATGTCAGCAATAAGTCGTATAACAATAGAATTACCAGTCGTGTCACATCCAGATGTAATGGAGCGTCAATCCTGGTTTTAGTACCCAACTCTTTGTAGATCTAGACGGCTGTCGAATTACGTGAAAGACTATTGCCCAAATTGCTTACTTTCTAGTAGGGTTGGCGAAACTGTAAATTGAACTATTTTTAGTACATTTACCTACACAAATAATAAAAATGAAATGGTAAATATAATGACTAATGTCATAGTTTCTAAAACCTTAGTCTGCGTATCAGAGTTCAAAAAATTCTATTTGAACTCTATTTTAGTAAAAATTTCCTTCTGTAGCCGTTATGGGTGTTCAAAGTAAGTATATGTTCTACACTCGTATATTTAAAGCGATACAAAATCTAAATATAGTAAATTCTTTACAATATTTTAGGGTGAATTAACTTTTCCTCTTCTTTTTAAAAGGTGTGTTAACTTAGGTAAAGTTTACAATTGAAACTATTCAAACTGTTAAATGGAATGTTATATTTAGTATTTTAGAAAAATATCTTATCATTCTGGTCTTGAATTCAGTAATGTTTTTAACTCTGTCTTATTGAAGAAAAAAATTTCGTTACAACCTTTCCTATCAAGTATCCGCATATACACATATCCAGTTGAACACTTTACAAGTCACCTTTGGTGTGAAGACAAACTGCCTCGTTGGTTTAGTGGTTGGCGTTAACAACTGCAGATCAAGAGGTCTCGGGTTCGATTCCCGGGTCAGACTGCCGTTGGTTTTTTTACAAGATTTTTTTAGAAAATATTCTTGATAGCAGTCCGGAGTAAGGAAGAAGCCGGTGTTTCACGCCCGTGCCTCGGAGAGCACGTTAAGCCATCGGTCTGTTGTCATAATCATCTATAGAAATTGTTATTGGGAAGACAGTGCTCTGAAATATACTGACAACTAATTCAACATTCGAAATCAGTTCACCTTCGGGGATGCGGAGGTCTGATTCCTGTTGCTCCGTGTAAAAATTTATATTCAGGTAAAACCAGTTGAATGAGAAGCTGACCCTAAATCTTGGGAATAATAAGGGCTAGTAAGATGATGGTATTAAGTCAACTACTTAAAATGGTAGACGTGGGTGTTGTTGACCCTTTGTCACATCGTATACCCAAATATTGTTGACCCGTGTAACCAATTACTCAAAGTTAATACGTCAAGTTAGAACTTAAGGGTTCGTCAACAATAGAGAATAGCATTTGACTTTATAGTGTTTACGTCTTGTTTTGTGTAAAGATCATAAATGTGATGTTTAAGAGCCACGAGCTAAATAGACTTTGTTTTGTTTAATATTACTATGAGTTTTACTCTTTAAACCTAAATAATTTGGAGCTTCAGTAAGATATTATTTCTGTTAGAGTATGTTGTGTTTGAAGTTGGGCTACGTTCATATTCGGATCGATTAGTGGCATTCTTGTAATACCCGATCAGTAATATTTAATTATCTGCATAACAACTAGTAAGAAAGCTTATTTTAAAAGTTCTGTTCTTCTAAATAATGAGCATCTACACGTCCACTTTGTGATCTGTCTGCCAATTAAACCGCGTTGCCAACCTAATCATGTTAAAATTAACGTGCCTTGCTATCAAAGTACTGCCAGTTTTTCCATGATTCTTTATAAAAGCTTCACTTATGAGTTAAAATACCTTATCTAAAAAACAAATATAGATATGTTAAAACTCATATTTCCTTTTTTTATTTACCTGGATTTTACAGTGCAATTAAAGAAAATCCGTTTCATTTTTATTTTTTAATTTTTATGGATATTAGATTTTTAATCTATATTTTCTACTTGAAATTATGCAACAAACAGTAAGTAGTACTTACTGTTTGTTTTGTTTTGTTTGTGAGACGGAACTTTAATAATAATGTGACAACCCTAGAAAACTAACTTCAAAATTTATTGATGGGGAGGTAAATGTTTTATGATTATTTCGTCATACAATCTTTATCGACGTTTATCTTCAATAAATCTATTTGGGATTCCGGTTTGAGCTAGCCAGTAAACTTCAATCATAATTTCTATTCTACAATGTATATAAAATAGACTGTATTATAACTATCATGTCAGTTACAAATTAATTAAATGTACACGGCACGTCAGCTAAATATCAGTTCAAATTCAATTTTCAAATCGCAAACCTTTTTTGTGTTAATACACAAACATTAATACATCAGAGAGTATTTTTAGAATGCCAAAGTGGAAGTTAGAAAAGTCATGAAAAAAAATAGCAATGAAAATTGCACATTGCACGCTTTAATTTTTAGTTTCATTATTAGTAAAGTAATTGTTTATCGTTATAATAACTGTTAACTTAAATAAAGTCCTGAAGCGGACTATATATAAAGTTAGCAGTCACTCATATTGATTTACTTTGTTCATTTTAAATTTGCATTTATTAATTAATAAAGCTTTAGTATCCATTATGTAAGTTTAATCAAACCACAAGTAACAAAGTTCTTGTGCTGCCTGTGTGTAACTAAAACTTTACTCATGTGAGTAAATAAATGTTTTTATAAAAAACCATGTAGATCAATGAATATTAAAGAAAAAAGTTACTGTTTAGATAGTAAGTTTGTTAGAGAACATGAAGTATAATTTTGTTCGTCCGAACTGGGAAAGTTAGTTTCTTTTATTTTTGGGAAAATCTTTTTAATTAAAACTTATCTGACCCAAAAGTTTTAGGTCAGAATAGGTTACGATCTATGTTTATTCTTAAAAAAGTTTCATGAAATCATGGTACATATTAGATGTAGTACTTACAAATAAGGTTTTCGTAGGTTCCACATTATAGTGATTGTGGAGGAACAGGTATCGTATCCGTTTAATACAAAGAGAGGATCTTCTGACTAGGCGAGGTGCTAACGTCTGGCGGGCCACGGCCAAACGTTTGAAGTTAGGCAGTTGTATTTATGCTAATCGACGCGAGAACTTCTATAACGCGAGTCACGATTAGTTACTTCGCATAGTTCATTACTCCGTAGTTTGGTATATCTCCGGTAGATGGCACTGCTGTATGTTTTAATTCCGTATGTGGAAGTCGCAGTGGTCTTAGCTATGGGAAGTATATTGGTTAATCCTATCCTAAAGACTTTTTATGTGTATGCAGTAATTATGAAGTAGATATTGCAACTTTTGATGAGCTTGCCATATTCCCCGGATGTCGACAATATGTTATGTTTATTGAGGTACCAGAACACACACAACTTTTTTAACTTTTGTTGTCTCACGACAATGCAACACTATTCTATTACTTACTATACTAAAAAATAATTATTAGGAGTTTCAATTTCAGTTTTGAAAATAAATTGTGTGTAGATAAAGTTATGTTTGATGGTAAATGTCGTGGAAGTTCCCTGTTTCCTTAACTACTTCTAAGAGAAAAAAATAATTCCTTATAAGGAATTTCCGCCGCCAAAGCTGCTGCACTTTGAGCTCAATCCAACTTCTTATTTACACAAAGACTTCAAGTGGCCTACCTAATTAGAAGTTAAAAACGGTTTCGCGAACTAAGATCGACTTCAGTATAAGTATATCCATGATTAATTTTGTCATTATGGTGTAAGTTACCATTTAAAATTGAAATGCTTTCAAAGAAAATTAATTTATAAGAGTAAATACATTAAGAAATAAATCTACTCGATGTTTATTGATGGATAATTAGGCTATTAGTGATTTATTTTCAAGTAACGGATCAAACAGAGCTCTAATTGGCAGCTGCTGAGTACGCAGTATCGAATTTCTTGTGATTTGTGTTCATTTATATTTTAGACAAATGTTCTAAGCTATAAGTATATTTTGCGTTATTCATCAAAGATGAAATTCTGATTTGTGCGTAGTAATATCGCAATAGTGAATATAACATTATATTAAATTTTTTTGAAATCGTATTAGACAAGCCAGTCCATATGTGGCGTAGCAGGATTTTCTCACGATAAAGCTAATCATCAGAAATATTTGTATATATATATGAAGCGAATATTAAGTATTTAATATTTGCTTCATATATAACAAATATTTTTTATTCAAATGGTACTGCCGTAACTTTTTCGAACTTCTACAATCTCACATTCTTGAAGGAGATCCCGCTCTCCCTAAAGAATGGTTTATAAGAAACTAAAATTTGCGACATGTAGTTGGTAAGTTTACAGTTCCAAAGTTAAAAGTTAGTTATACTTTATTTACACCAGTAAAACTAAGTTTATGATTGTTCTATGTCTCATATATATGTGTAATGATATTTTAATATTTTTAAAGAGTTTGAAAATGTTCACAAAAGTATAATAATAATAATAACATTTATTTTGCGAAAACACAACAAATACAATCTGTTTAACTTAAAATTGACTTGACTTGTGATGAATAAATAAATCGAGAATGTACTTTCTGTTGCCACTCTTTATCATTCTTTATTACGAACAGGATAGTAAAACTGAATATTATATTAATAAAAGTTTCAATAAAGCCCTTACAGAGAGAACTTTTTGCTATGAACACAACCTGATATTGAGTTTGAGTTTATATTAAGCTATAGTCGCATATTATTTCAAAGAAAATGTTAGTCGTTATACCTTAGCTTAGAATAACTTTCTACCAAAAAAAATACTATTAGTGACCCTTATGTTGATGTGATATTTTAAAAATTAAAATTGTAAAGTATAGAAATTAAAAGATTGTATTTTCAAAGACTTTAAGAACTTCACTTGTGGGAATAAACTCTAAGCATTGAAAAACGTTTAGAGTTTATGTTTTTCTCTTTTTATATTTCTCTATTATATCCTAAAATAGACAAATATTTCTACACAGTGTCCCTCCACTATCTTTTGCTCAGATGGGATATGAAAAAACCGTGTTTTCTATGTTTCTATATTATATAATTAATTATTTTTCAAAAAAAGTAACATCTTCATTATGTCTCTATTTCGCTTGTAAATTTTTAGGGTCAGGGCACATGTTGTTTCTTGAACAAATTGGATGACAATTATGGTTAATGATCACTTAAATCATTAAGAATCTTCTCAACGATTAAATGCATTTAAAAACGAATTGTGTTTAGCTAAAATTTAAATTCTTAAAGCTACTTTTTCGATTTGTTTTTACACTAGTATCATTAAAATATACCACAGTTAAAATATTCTGAATAGCAATAAGGTAAAACAGATGGCAGGAAAAATACTTCACAAAATAATTTGAAGGAATGTTCGACAACCTTTAAGGAGGGTTTCTCGAATACTTACAAATGAAATGACAAAGAAACGCTTTGATCTCACCCACTTTGAGGAGTTGTTAGCTGGGCGTGCAGTATCGTTGTACGTCATGCGGATATTCTAACGTTTGTGTTGTATTAATATTCTTCAAATGCCAAAGACAAACATTTCCGTTTTGATTTTGCACTGCTATTTGAAGAAAAATAATTTGTCACCCAAGTTTTTTTGGTTTGACTATCAAACGTGCGCGAGGCTAAAGTTGGCGAATTACTTAATTATATATCAGAGTGAGGCGAGCTGGGTAAGTAGTGTGACTTCATTTTACAAGTTCTATAAAGTACGCAATACATAAGAATATAAGAATATCTAAATTCGCTTGTCCTAGCTTAACAAATATAGTTTATTTTTAAAAGATGGTAAACTTTATTTAAATGTATCGATGACCATATTTTTACTGACTATGCGACCATTGCTTGTTTTTCATTTATTCAAATATCTAGACAATTAGGTATATATATATATATATATATATATATATATATATATACCTAA
>PKRV01000143.1:58513-97078 GCA_003709505.1 Hyphantria cunea | reverse complement strand
ATATATATATATATATATATATATAACTTTACTTATTAATTTAGAGATGTAAATGTATTAATAATTCAACATAATAATTTCAGAACCTACTTAAAAGTTTCCTAAAAGAGTTTAGTTCGTCAGCAACCCATAATGTCCCAGCGCTGGGCTCGGGATCTCCTCTCAGGAGAGAGTTAGGCCATACGTCCCTACGCTGGCGGAGTGCGAAGTGGGAACTAGCAAGACACTACCAAAACTAAGCTTCGAAACTGTTATCCTATGATAATAACTGATACCGACTACATAATGTGACCTGCGAATCACGGGGACGCTCATGGTACCATGCTACCAGCGATCACCCATCTAGGTACTGACCACGCCGTCCTTGTTTACCCTCGGTGATTGTTTCTAATTACCGAGTGCAACTGCTAGTTAGATGCTGTACAATCTCAAAATAGTTTAATTACTGAATACCAAATGATATTTTTTTTTCAAGAAAAGGTTAAAAAGTATAGCTAGACTACGTAAGAGGTTTTGAAAACATTTGTATAGCCTATATCAACATTTATTAAAAGCGGTTCTGTAGTTCAGGCGCTACGGTGGAACATACACACATACATAGACTGCCAAAACGATTACATTTTAGCTTCGCTGTACGGTAAAAATGGTTACCCGTTCGAGAGCCATGTTTCGGCACGTATTGATAGGGCTGGCAGGAGTGAAACCACGTCCTTAAGAAATACCGGTACTCAGCAATTCATCTTTATTACAGCGGGAGCACTCAAAGACTCTTGTCACTCTCGAGCAAAGTTCCAGGAGATAGAAGTTGCTCATTAATTAAAGTTAAAATCACGATAATTCTCAAAAATATGTAAGCTTGTTTTTATATAATAGTTTTTATAGAAATAATTTAACTACGTATAATTTAGATTTCATAACTTTTTACTTTATTATTTATTTCTTGTGCTCTCTACGTAAGAGAAGAGCAGTAGCCGAAAAAGATGTGTTGTTTTAAAAACTGCTGTTCCTTCTTTGGTGTCAATGGCGTCAGTACGTGATATGAGTACTTATTTAGAACTTTTAGAAGACAATTTACATCAACTCAACTGATTGACCAAGAATTTTTATTCACAGTGCAAGTTTACTCTCTTACTTAAGTGTTTTCACCTAATTCACCTTGACAATACATCTGTGGCGTCTCTTTGTGTCGATCTATGAATTTATCTGCATTTTCAATTTAACGTTCATAAATGTCACTTAGAGTCTTAATTGAATAAATGATTTTGAATTTGAATTTACCTAAATCTTGAATTTCAAGGTTGTATAGTCTTCTATCCTCTCACAGAAGACTAATGTAAAGTGGCAGCATTAGTGCTGTCGTGTTTTGTTGGTGAATGTTAGACCGAAGGGCTAGTGATGGATAATTGTTCCATTGTTGCGTTGTCTACATTTGCAATAATTATGGTGATTACTCTTGGATTATGCTCTTGCTTTCCATCAGGCAGAGTAGAGTCGCTTTGGTAAACGAAATAAAATGATGGATGACGAATACGGAATGTCACCGTGGCTAATAATCTCATGTCATGTGTACTGCTAAGAGAAGCAAAACTTAACATACACTCTATATTAATTTAACTGTCTAGCCTGCGCAGTACAACAGACCAAAAACTTCTTTCTGTAGTGGGATATAGGCCTCAAACTTTTTATTCATCCACTGTTTTTATTACAAACGGTTTATGAAGTTCATTTAAAAGTCATTTGACAATCAGGCACAAAATATAACTAACGTATTTAGATAAACCAGTTTGATATGTATGTACCCATTTAAAGTTACAAGTAAAGTAATACTAAGTTATTCACGTCGGATAACAGCTTTTAAGTATGTATTTGCAAATACACTGACAAAGTAAACTCCTTTAAAAATAGAACCACCTTTTGCGTAAGCTGTCGTAAAGACGATTAGAAGATTTTGTGAAGGCGGATACGACTCCCTTGACTGTTCTTATATGTCTTAGTATATAAACATATGTAGTTGCGGCAGTAGCTTTGTTGTGGTTCGATCTGATACGATTATTATTCCAAGCTTCGTCTGTTTCTGTCCAATTATTAAGTTTAACGTAACGTCTCTTACAATACGGTAATTGCCACAAAGCTCGTTAATTGTCGTTAATACCAGTAATGGGCAATAAATGCTCAAGTTTGAGTATATATGTATGAGTGTGCGCAAACTTTGTGCTCTAAATTGCTCATTGCTGTTTTTTAATCGTTTTGATGTATTTTCTTAACTTTTTGAAGGAGATTTTAACTACTTTATTTGAAAATATTATTGCTGGTACTATTACCTGTGCTTGTTAATAATGTAATAGCCTATTAGCCTCAAAATAACTTATGTTGTACAAACTAAATGGTTTGCGAAAGAGCACAGCAATTAGGCTGGACAGCGCCTGAAGCGACCGTTCATTTGCTTTAGCCTTTTCACTTTTTCATTTACTTTGATTTTATTTTTAAAATAGATACTAATACAGCGAAGCAAATCCAGTTTTACGCGTATATTTAAGAAGCAAGTTTTCCAAAAATTTTTTCCACATAAATAAATTATTTCGATATCTTTAGTTTGTCAATTGAAAACGGTACAGTATCTCTTTCATCTTTATCTTGGTTCTAGATACTAACTTGTTACACAGGATTGATTTTCCTGATCATGCTATGGGTTGTGTAGTTGATGGTATCATCCGAGATGTTGGATTTAGTAAATTAATTTTTTGTTTTAATTCCAAAATATCGTAATGGCGTAATGATTTATCTCGTTATACTTACTACGTTATAATAACTTATTACTCAAACTTACTTCATGACAATGTGAACATATTGCTTGATACATATTGTACCAAGTTAACAAAGAATTTTACTTAGTAGAATAATAATAATAATAATAATAATAATAATATAGCCTTGTATTCAGATCTCTTAATAAATTACAATGCGTTTCTCTTATAAAATAATAACATTGGACTCTTAAACTAGATAAACTATTAAAACTAACATCTGTTGCTTGGTTATCTTTCCGAGATCTGTTTGCCAATCGACAAAGGCCTCCTCCAACCTTTTCCATTCTTTCCTTTCCTGTGTCACTCTGTTCCACGTGACTCCAGCTACTGACAAGCCGTCAATGTAATGTCGTCATCCCATCTGCATTAAGGGATGCTATGTATATTACTGGTTTTTGTTGCTTTTTAACTTTTGATGTTGGAGGGTCGTGGTCTCTTTCCCCCACGAGGACCAGTCGGCTTGGGGGAGTTTGCTGTTTTGTTGTTTCTTTGTTGGTTGGTTCTTTGATCGGTTTTGGTTTCCGTTTGCGGCTTTTTAGTTGCTATTGATTTCTTTTAGTATGGAGTGTCGGAAAGGAGTCAGATCTGGATCTCATTATATTAAAAGCATTAGTTCTGTTAGACTTAGTTGTGTTTATAGTTTGTTGCTTTTTTGGTTGGTTGTTATAGTTAGAGGGTGAAACGGATATTTCTCTTTTCCTTTTCTCTTGACTGGTAATGTTCTTTTTAACTATTAGTTTATCATATTTCAAGTATGCCGTATTACCCTTTTTCCTCTCTTCAACCAACTTTGGTTGTAACTCTTTCCTTCTTTCCAACACTTCTTTCGAGTAGTCCTCATTAACGTGGATTGTTTTAAGATTCCTTTTGTTTTTAATAATTTCATTCTTCTTCCAGTTATTTATGAATGAACACAATACCGGCCTTGGTTTATTGGTCACTCTCTCTTCGTTTCCCAAGCGGTGGATTTTGTTAACTTCGTACTGTTCTATGTTAATCTTTAAATCTTGATTAAAGATTTTCCTAAGGTTTTGTACAAGTTCATAAGAAGATTTTTCTGTTTCTTCTAATCCGTGTACTATAATATTGTTGCTTCTTTCAACTCTTTTTAAATACGTTATCTCTTTTTCTAACTTTTCTACGTTCATCTTTAAGTTTTTATTTTCTTCCCTAATGATTATTAATTTTTCGTCCATTTTGTCCATAATAGTCTTTGTAATCGAGTCTTTTAATTCAGCATTTTGGTATTGCATCTCGTTTTTCATTTTTTCAAATAATATTTTGAATTGGCCTTCCATTGTATATGTTTTGAAATTTATCTACGTAAAAAGGAACGTGATGGTAGAAAATAGTAGAAATGATTTCTTTAACTGGCAACGATTTCGAGATGACAGACTCGGTAACGTATGTTTATTTTTGTGTACCCACATATATTTTTGTGTTTTCTAACCTTGGATCGTTGATCTTGTACTTGTAAATACTTGCTGGATACCAGTAATCACGCACCACCGATTATTTATAATCACTTCACAACAGTTATAATATTGTTCAAGACGGAGTCTATCCGCCGGAAATCGCGTTAACTATTTCGTTTTGGTTAATTTTTATCGGAGGTTATCACTATGATGTTGACACTTCGACAGCCGGAAACGGAACCCCACTTAGTAGAATACGAGACATTATTAAAAATCAAAGTTTGTTGCTGGATCTTGCTTCAATGATAGCGGACAAAAGTTGATACGTCAACTACAAGCTTTATATGTCTAACTTCAAACTGTTATGAAGTTTTTCTTTTCAGAGTTTTGATTTTGTGTCAAGTGTGTTCGCTTTGCTAACATTTTCTAAGAATATTCGATAAGTATATTTTTTTAAAGAAAAGTTTATGTATTTAAATTTCTAAAGTAATTTATTTGTTGTTTGAAATTTATGTAATATTTGCATCTGATTATATCGACAATCATTTTGTAAGATCGGCATAGATTTATATAGAGTTTAAGAGAGAGTTTATACAAATCATACAGACCACAATTCATTGTGTCAAATATTTTATTACAGGTAGCACTATATCTGTAACACGTTAGCAACAGACCTATGTTATTTAAACTTTACATTCACTTTAAACTTGAAAAGAACACAGAACCGTTGCTTAAAGTTAAATAATATTTTTACATAGTATAAAATGAAATAACTTCCGCTGTCTTTTCTTAGATCTTTTAAACTACATAACCGACTTTAAAACTGATTACAGTAATAGATAGTTTGATTCAAGAATAAGGTTTATATGTAGAATTAAATTATTATATTATATACTTATATTGCCCTGAGAAGCCGGAGCGGGTCGCTAGGTTATGAATAAGGCTGTTAAAGGTCACTAATTATTGCCTGGTCTAGAGATGAAGGCATAATACTAGTTCAAATACAACGAAAACTGATAAATAATACATTATAATATGTAATTTGCTGACATGATGAGTCTAATAAAGAATGATGGTATCCTTACATTTAACAGTTATATTTGTATTTGGAAGGAACCATTTTATAAACTAATTACGGTCTATTCGCCACTATATGGAATCCATCCATCAAACTTGTTTTTGTACCTCAACATAAAATATCCCTTAAAGCGCTTTGTAAACTTGTCAAATGGTATTCAAGGTAAAATGTGTATTTTACGTGTGTAAATCATTACGACATTTTCGGCACACATAAAGCGTAATCAGTCAGTTATACTCAAACCTATCCTCGGAGCATAATAGCTCATGTTCATGCCGATGGACGGGTCACACAGTATTCGAATGTGCATTATGATGATGATTTGTTTGTTGGAACTAATGCCTTGGCTTAGTTAATCGTTACTTTTATCGCGTGGCTATTATGGTAATACACAACAAACTAAAAATTCATATTGGCGATTTATTAGGTAGACGTTTAATTACTTTTTCAATACGATAGCTTCAATTTATTTGAAGTGGGAGAGCCATGCTTCGGCACGAATGAGCCGGCTCGAACGGAGCGATACCATGGCCTCACAGAAAACCGGTGTGAAACAGCTGTGTTTCACCGAATGATTGAGGATACCGGAAGCCCATACCCCGATCCCGGCAACGCTCTTGTGACGCCTCTGGTGATGCGGGTGCAGTGCTACAATTTTATTTAAGTTTGATTTGTATGCAGACTGTAAAAAACTCACAGTTGATTTCATAAAAATTTATTTCTGTACCACCTTTTAAGAATCGTTTTGCTTGATATCTAATAGTCTATATGCTATTAGAAGGTACATAATGATTTACAAAAAGATGTGAGACAAAAGTTTACACAGAAAAGTGTAACATACTGCAATTTGTTTTTTATTTAAAATTTACTTTACACGTGAACACTTACACCGAAAGTTTAATGTAAAATAATGTGGTATTTAGCGGGCATATGAATATAAGAATTTCATTCTTTACGACCACTGAACACAATGAGAAAAACACATAATATGAAGTAGTCTACATCTAAAAAAATACAATATGTCTGCTATGAAAATAAAAGTTAAAATAGACATGGATATTACAATTATCGTTATGGAATCATCGCTTTGAAGATCTCTTATACTGAATTCAAATAACAAGTTTGGTGAATACTGAAATGTTGGGTCGCTTCAGTAATTCACGTAATGAAATTCTTGACATCTAAAAATTCCACTAAACTAATTTCAGCAATGTATTACATCGACTGACTTTATTAAAAGTGTACTATTAAACCATTAATCAATTTTAGTGGTGTATAAAAATCGATGTCGTAATTTTCGTATCGAAAACCATAAAACTTAATACCCATCGATGTTATGCTATGGTTATAATGGATGAGCGATTCGTCCCTAATGCGATCGGGTTCCGGCGGGTCTGTCGCGTCGATTCCCTCATTAATATCCGGTCATATGTGTACATTTCAGGCTATTTTCGTGAGAGTCACGCCCTACCCTGATCATTACTAGTGATCCCTGCCAGTTGCCATCGTCCAAACACAATCGATGTCGGCTTAAAATTCGATTATTGTATGACGTCTTTGCTACGCGCTAATATAATAGAAGAGAATATTGGTCTTTGCTTTGTAATTTGTTATCTGTTCTAAAAATTAATTTGTTAGCGTTAAATTTACTTAGATATAGAAAATATTGTTTCAATGACAAGTTATCAAAGTTTTGAAATCACTCAGCATATTAAACTTATCCTCGTTTTCTAGTACCTTGGGTAAAAATATAGTGCTATATGACCTTGCTGATCTTGGTGAAATGGCCACGGGCGTTTATTTTAAAAGTGTTTTATTGGGTAACAAACGGTATTGTTTTCTTTGTATTAGTTTCATAAACATAAACTTCTTAGAATCGAAATCGAAAATATTTTTATATTTATAAAATACAATCGTAAATTTAAGAGAATCCATCACAAATTTTTATTGGTCCACAGGTAAATCTGATACCCCAAAATAATCCTATAATCGGCATTATGACATTTATAATACTCTTGGGAACGGACGCACGTTCATTTGGAGCTTTACTTTGTTTGTTTGAAATTTGTACTTACTAAAATATTTTTTTAAGAAAAATGATAGCTTAAATATTGTTTTCTATTTACTTATGTATTTTTTTTAGTTTTTTTACACCAACTTAACAAATATCCATTACTCGTTGTTTAAAGATCGTAAATTTTAAGAACGAGAATATTCCACTTAGTTTGTATGACCTTACACTATAATATTCCACTAACTTATTCAAGTGTTTAAAAAAAGGCTTCGAAACTAATGGATCACTTAAGAAATCAGACAGATAGAAGTATAGAAATATCTACAATATTAAATATTGATGCCTTCATTTTTTAAATTCTAAATTAAGATATTTGTTATTTATAGCTAGGCTTGGATCAGAATTTTAATCTAACGTACTATAAATCACTTCAGTCATGATTTTTTTATTTAATTTATTTATTGACATGAAGTTAATACATATAATGTGAATTCTCTGGCCTCTGAACTAAATTAATTATATTTCAGGGACCAGTGTCTTCTTCACCAGGAACAGGACCCTAACTCTGTAGTTAGAATCACATTTCTTTTTATATAATATAGTTATGGACAACAAAATTACAAGGCAATAAAATTAAATTCATCATAGCTATTTTATTAACATCAATAACCCTTATTGTTTAAAGGTGTTAGGGAAAATTAATTTGACAATATATGTAATGTTTTAACTACTATATAAGTTTCATAGGCAATTTCTAAGGGTGGCTTTATGTACATACGTATAGCTTATCTAATTTGCTTGACTATAGTTTATGTAAAACCCAACGGAGTTAGCTCTCCGCAACCCATAACGACAGTCATAAATATTGCTTCAACAATCGCGGCTAGCCACTTTATTTTAGCCAAACGTTGTTCACATAAACTTTAGTTATCCACCTTTGAGAATGCGTTTATCTAGTAAACGTATGTGTGGCAACTTCCACATACAGCAGCAGCAGTTGTGATAGAACATGTGGCAAACGAGCAGACGTATCGCCTGATGGAAAGCGATTACCGCCGCCCATGGACACCCGAAACACGGAACACGTCACAAGTGCGTTGCTGGCCTTGGGAGATGGGGAGGCGGATGAGAGGAAGAGTTGGATTATGGACCTCCGATATCCTCACTCACTCGGTGAAACACAGCGGAGGCGGTATCTCACACCGGTTTTCAGTGAGGCCGTGGTATCACTCCGGTCGAGCCGGCCCATGCATGCCGAAGCGTGGCTGATATACATATGACAACGCTATCTACCGAAGATACACTAAAATACGGAGTTACGTAGATTACAAAGAAGCTACCAATCCTGCATCGCGCAATAGAAGTTCTCGAGCCGATTAACATATATACAACTTCCTAATATCAACCGTTGGGCAGTGGCCCGTCAGGCATGATCACCTCGCCTGGTCGGAAGATCCTCCCTTTATGTTGGAGAGACATGACACCCGTTCCTCCACATATGTATTCTCTACACACATTCTCTAAACATAAAACATTTTGTTACTGCTAAAGTGGCAATAAGTAATATAATAATGACAAGATCGCACATTTAAATCTAGCATGATCTTGAAGAAGTTACTGGGAGTTATCTGGAAAATATGTATATTGTTTTACAGTGTCCAGTGTGTTTTCTAATTGTTTATAAGTCATTGACAATTACTTTATGAATTTAATACAATATCACAGAAAACTTTTCTAGAGCCACAAATTAACATCCCCTAAAAAGTATCACGTTTAAGAAGTAGTAAAAACGTTTTCTTTTAAATTAATGATCCAAAACAAATTATTTTTTTCTAATCACATTTTAAAACTAAAAGCTAAAATTATAAAATTTGATAAAAAATATTTAAAACTATTTTTTGGATCATTAAGACTTTTTTTAATTTAAAAGAAAACATTAGTTCCTCCTTCACAAGTGTAATACTTTTTAGGGGATGTTCATTTGCAACTATAAGTTTAATAAAAAAATCACTTTAATTTATTGTAAATCTTCTAAATGAAACATTAGTAATGTCGACTGGCTATTTTAATAATCCAGTCCTGTTTCGAATACTCAATAAAAAGTCCAGTCGCTACGCTTATACTAAAATAGAAACTAATCTCTAGGACGGTAGGGTTTGAATTCTGATTACCTTTGTAGTGACCTAACACCACTAATACCGTCCTACTAGTATCTGGAAATGTCACAAGATCCAAAATAAAACCGTCAAAAAAAAAAAAAATATGCACTTAACTAGTTTTTTTCTAGGGGCCACAAGTATGTGTTCAGTAACAATTACTAAGACAGTAAATGAATAAAAACAGCGTTAATGAAAATATCAAAATTTATTTTATGAAATTCATTTCAAAGTATAAATACAAAACAGAAAGTACGACGCTAAAAGTAGAAGCCCCAACATAGGAGTTCCAAATTTAATTTCAAACATTCCGTTGCGGTTTTATTTGTACTCATTTCTCACACAACTTCGTAGTATCAATTAATTTGTATCAGGTAGATGGAGCGGCAATTTTGCATTCTGTAACTCGGTTGACACCTGCGTAGTGGATTATAAATATTATTAATGTGGAAATGTATTTAAGTAGGCGCGGTGCGGTGCAAATTCTTACAAACCCAACGACTTGCATTGAAATTTTTGTGTATATACAACGGTTAGCACTGAGACTTTATCGGTATTGGCGGGTGTTCTTTTGGTCCATCTTGGATGAAAAGACCTATAGCCATACAAGAAAACTTAGAATGATCCTGGTGAATAAGAGTTACAGTTGTAGGAATATGGGCGGGATTAGCCACAATAAAAAATTTATTAATATTTAGATCTCGTTAACAATTTTTTCGTCGATTATTGTTAATTTTTTTTACTCTCAGTGATAAACAAAGTTAAAACCAGAATATAATTGCCAAGCATTATTATTGAGTATTCATCGTCTTCAAAAGTTACGGTTTGCTAATCTTTGTTTTATACAAAGTTAAGTTGTTGATTCTCTTCCAGTGTATTGGTCATTTTGCTTAGTTTTTTAAGCTTAATTTTTTTAAATATTTTATAAATGATAGACATTAAGCTGATCGGCATATAATTTCCTGTATCACTCTTGTCTCCTTTTTTATGCAGCAGTATTATTGTTGATTTGGTCCAGTTTTCCGGGATGATTTCTATTCCTAAGATTTCATTAAGCAAATCTGTAAGTGGAGAGGATATAACTCGTAATGTAGTTTTTAGGACTTCGTTTGTGATTAAATTAGTTCCACCAGTTTAAAACATTCTATAACAAAAATTTAAATTTGAGCCTAGATACAGTTGTTATGCTTGTAAACTGTAGGTTTGTGTAAACAATACCGTAACTTGGGAGTTGGCAACATTGAGCCTTGCGTTAGTTAGGCGATGCACTCGGTGCAGCTGTAAATTTGTTGCTACAGCAACGCTGCACCGAAACTTGTTATAGATCCTTGCAATATACTGTAGTACATTGCAAGGGTCTATTACAAGTTTGTTTCCATTTTCTGTAGAGTTTTAGTTTGAGTAGTACCAGAAACTTATTGATTTTAATGAGGGGGGCTTTAATTTAATTGAGGGGGGTTTAATGATGATGAGGGGGCTTTGGGGGGTTGAATTAAGGGCGACACTGAAGTGAACGTTCAGCCAACGGGAAAATGGCCTAGTATACGAGTACTGTGCCGTTTTGTGTATATTTGTCGTTTGCGTCCAACATTCGCCAATGACCCGACTAGTGTCGGTTTTTCGTATAGCTCCAGTACACATTGGCGGAGCGCACTCGCCGAGCGCGCTCGGCCAAAACGCGTCAGAGAAGATGGTTGTGTCGCGCTTAATAAGCTTAACTGTTTCACGAACATGGCGATATGGAGTAATGAGGAAATATTTTGTTTCATTGATTGTTATCAGAATAAAACAGTTTTATGGGACCTCAAATACGAGAAAAATAAAACCAAAGTAGTAAGTAACTTGTCTAACTACCTCTAATAAGGAATACATGTTTAGTTGCGATTTCAGAATAATGAGAACCAGTCTAATTTAATTTCGCTGGCGCATAAGTAAATTAAATTTAAATGCACTGTACCAATATATAACAGCGGCTATGATCGCTTCGAGGTCCATCTTTATTTGGAGACCAATGCAGAATGAAACAGACCAACGTATGAACAGTACCATGAAAATCTAACGAACACACTCGCCGAGCTCACTCGGCCAACGTGTACTGGAACGTTTGGCTTTTACTGGAGCTTTCCAATATTCAATATGAAATTGATTGACGATTTTAATAAAGGAGCACATATATTCCGATTACAGTTATCAAAAATATAAAATAATAAAATGAAAGTAAAAAGCACGAAACACAACAAATACACAGATAGAAGCTAATAAAAGTGTGTTAAAAAAGGAAGAAGCTTGCTAGGCTTGACGTACTTTGTGTAAATTGTTACACTTGAACTCAGAGACACATGATTTGAAATTTTAAACAAATGTTTTAATGCTGTCTTCACTAAAGGCATCATTCACCCAAAATACATATTTTTTATTAGCTATACCAGTGGAGGCATAGCATGTGCAGTTGAAGTGAGAAATGAAGCGCCATTAATTCTACTTCTAGTACTCATGCGAGTGGATTTCGCACGCGAGCCACAGTTGAAGAATTTTCTCATTTTTCATTCAATTGCTGCTTATATTTTTATTTCACTTTTCTGTTTAAAATGTTTTATTATAAAATGTGTGAAGTAATTGTTATGTTCCTTCTGTCTATATAGGGGTATCGTATACAGAAATATCTAGGGTTTTCCAATGTCATACGAAGCATGTTAAAACAGTAAAAAAGATGCTGCTGAAAATTTTCAATCAGAAAACTCAATTGGAATCACGATTGACTCAGAACCAGGATTTAAGGATCACGTATACTTTAATCAATTTCAATGTACAAGTACATATTACTACGAGAGTTACGATTCTATCTCTAACTCGATTTTATTTTTAGACTTCTATAGTAAGCCACTCTGCACTGACACTTCTGTGTATTCTCAAAATAAATACTCAATTGAAATCCATTTAGGGATCTGTAAATAGAATTCTCTCCATGTTATTTTATCACTTTAGCAGACATAATGGTTGTTTTCCGAGAATCGTATACTTCGTAGATTTACGAGACAGTGTATAAAAAGTTGGGTAGTTTCAACACACCTGTGCCTAACCGCGGACCAACGAGCTTCGCGTAAAGTAATCACGTGCAGCATGATTTTGGTCTGAATTTCATATATATGTTTATATTTACAATTAAAATTTCGGAAAAAACTCGCAAGTGATTCTATGTTCATACATAAAAAGAGTATTTATCTTACAATCGACACCTTTTTCTTAGCGTTATCAGTGGTGCAGGAAAGGGGTGCCGTCAGTTGGCCAACAGTGGTAGAAGAAGTAGGCCCTATCATTGGTATTGGACCCTCTATCAGAAGACTAAACCTAATGAATATTTTGTATTATCAAAAGCATAAATCAGAACTTACTATTGTGTTTCAGGAACCAAATTACATGATTTTTAAGAAAGGTTCTCTATTTTACTTTAAAAATTAAAATGTTGAAATTTTTCTCGCATTCTTAATTAAATTTTGTCTCATATGTTGTATAAAACTTTAAAATAATCAGATATATTATATAATTTCATACTTTTGGTTTATTTTATTAATTAAGAAGTTTTAAAAATACTTTTTTTAATCATATAATAAACTAACTTAACAGTGTCTGTCTGTTTCTGATGCAATGTGTGTACATTTATAAGCGCATGTGTTAGGTATTATTTCATCAATTTTGTTTTCTCTTCTATAAAATATGTCAAACAGTAGCCAGGCGTCGTAAAATGCGCTGTTAATACACAATTTAAATTATGAAGCGCGTGTTTTCAATTAGCGGTGTGGCATTTATAGCTATAAACTTATGTTACTGGTTCGTACGCTTTCTGTACTCAATGTTTAGTATTATAATAAGCATTATTAATTCAAATTATTATTTATTTCCGACCAAGTGTACATTTTAATCTTATGATAATTAAATAAGCACTCGGGACTTAATGCGATTTTTTTGGAAATTATATGTATTTTTACCTAAAATTCTCCTTTCACAAAAGTATACAGAATTAGTGTGTTACCCTCATAGTGCCCTAGGGAGACACCTTTGTATGTATGAAGAAACACAGGCATTTGTGTGCAATCATTTTAATTCTACTGCAAAGGAGATTTAAACTAAAAAGGTAATATATCTTCTCATTAATAAAAACTTTCTTTATCTAAAATGAATGACATGCCCATAGAAGTCACGATACTTTAAATGAATCTGTTAAATGACTTTTCTCCGTTATAAAAAGGTTGGGTTAAGTTCTTCGAGTATTCCGGATGGCGTAAGAAAGCGCTTCCCGGATCTCTGCCGTCTCAGGCGCAGAGTGGCACACCGTGGTGGCTTAGTGGGTAGTCTGGCGAGTCAGTCTGGAGTCCCACACAAAGCGTACCCCCTGTCCCCGCGGGGGGGGGGGGGAGGGCGTAAAGGCATTCCACGTAAAAAAAAAGTTCTTCGAGTATTGGCCTGTTTCTGTAACTTATACAGGCTACATTTTGTAGTCTGTCATAAGCACAACACAGGCCTATTCTAATACTCGTCGTGTTAAAACAATTTGAGTAACCCAAGTTGGAAATATTTATTTATACGAAACAGCTAGAAGAAGAGTACAAATAGATCTGAATAAACATAGATGGGAGTTATCGCCTGAATGTGACAGTTGCTGATTAGTATTATTTTCGAAACATGAACTAAATTTGAAAACATTGAGGTCTTGAAGGTGGTCAGTAAGTTTTATGGAATGGTTTTTAAATTGAGGCAAGAAAATTAGATTTTCTTAACGATAATTGATATTTTTTATAAAACTACAATAAAATTTATATACTACTACACATAGCTAATATTTAAATATATAAACATTTTGTTTCAACAGGAGTTATTACATTATTAGTTACAGTTGAAATTCGATAGTATATCTCTAATTACTATTGTAATCTTTCATCGTATAGGTCTAGGTATGTGTATATTTACTATAATTTTGAACCATTGCATAACACGCGTCTTTCAACCTAAAATTAATTGAGTGTATGGCGGCTATGTTAAACGAAGATAATGTATTAAATCATCATAATTTACATTTAATTTTATCATTTCTATAGAAAAGAGGTATATTGTATTTTCGTTTTCTTTACGAGAAATAATATGTTACTGTAGGGAGATTACAAATATAACTGGGATAAATATAACGTTACGTACGTAACGTACAAAAAGTTTATACACATCATGTATACAATATGAACTTAAAACACTTCAGGTATACGCGTTTAATCTCAAACCAGATATCTGGATAGTGAATAGACTATTTATGATAACTCAGACTAGTATTATAACTTCAAAAATAGCTCTGTCTGTTGCGCCTTAACGGCTAAACCGCTATATCCACGTCAATGAATGATGTCGATGAAATAGAGATTTGTGTTTTTAGGTATATTACGAAACAGTAAACCAAATTTATGTAAAACAAAATTTGACTTTAATCTTTTTAAGAAACATTCAATGGTTTTGTCCAATAAAGAAATAACGTTTTTATGTCTTCAAAATGAAGTACGACAATTTCCAATTTGTTACTTAAAAAATTGCTCCATTAAAAAGTTAGTTGGCGATAAATTTCTTGACTTATTACAAAACAAACACGCTCCGAGAGTTACTCGGTAAGTTATTTGAAAGAAAATTTGTATTCATTAGTGTTTCTCTAAAGAGTTATATGTACTTCCGCTTTAAATATTTTATCTACAGTTAATAGTAAAGCACCCCACCACTATGGATTCAAAATATCTCCACTGAAGACGCAGTTATTGATCTAACACAGTATGTTTTAAAAAATCTTGACGAACAAGTAAAATGTGTCAGTATTTTCTTAGAATTACGGAAAGCGTTCGACATAGTCTCTTTTCCCACCCTTCTTTACAAATTAGAATCTATTGGCATTCGTGGAAAACTAACCTGTTTTTTTTTATTTCCGTGTGGAATCCCCCTCGGGCCTTCACCCCACCGGGGTTTGCGGCGGTAATCTGATATGTCAACGACTACCTTTTGTAATGATAAGGCACAACAAATAAAGGATTTTTGTTTCATAATGACAGCAGAACACTGACTCCTAAGTCACAGGATTATCTAGTTAGAGTCAAGGTTTACCTTATCCGGGTTACCTTTAGTTTACCAAGTTATGTTTCCGAATTTTAAACAATTCTAAAGGTTTTTGTATCAATAAAGATTTCTATTATTTTATAATTATTATTAAAGGTCTGATATGCCTTAGCCAACATGCAAAAGTTTCGCGTCTAATCTCTTTATACAATCACTAACGACCGTTTTCTTTTGAGTAATTGGCTAATATTTTGTTTTGACCTCGTGACTTTGCATTGAGATGACGTGTTTCCCATATATTTGTTTGTTTACTAATTACATTTACGTTTGTAGAATATCAACTTAGGTATTCACCAGGTAACAATAATATCCTCACACATTTACGCACGATCGTCTGATTTCAAACTAGGCAAGGCTTGCACTATGCTGTTGATACTGTAAACTATTGATAAATATACTAATATATTTCTAAATACATACATGTTTTAAAAAAATACACTCAAATACAGAACAAATGATAATGTTCATCACACAAATATTTCTCCATCACCAAGAGATCCATTGTAGGGATCATCTTTGCGTTTGGAGAAATGTTCAAGTCCCTGGAAGTTCATTGTCAGTTTACTGCGATGTCAGTAACTCAACATCCAGGCCATACGTTCCGGTACCCTTCCGAAAGCAAGTTTTTGATAGCCTGCATTCCCTTAGCCACCCTGGTTCTAATACATCGGCCAAGTTAGCGGCTGAACGGTTTGTTTGGCCCGGGGTGAGGAAGGATTGTAGGAACTGGGCGCGTTCTTGTGTACAGTGCCAAAGAGCAAAGATTCATCGACACGTTTCTGCGCCTCTTGGGACCTACAAAGTACCAAGGGCGCGTTTTAAATAGGTACATATTGACCTTATAGGTCCATTACCGATATCGCACGGTTTTAGGTACTATTTGACAGCTGTAGACCGATTTTCTCGCTGGCCTGAAGCGTGCCCAATCGAGGACATCACGGCGGAAACCGTGGCGAAAGCTTTAATGTCCACCTGGATATGTCGATTCGGTTGTAATAACTGACCGTGGATGACAATTTGAATCGGCATTATTTCAGAATCTGTCGAAGTTAGCAGGTTTCGAACATAAACGCACGACAGCTTATCATCCGGCCTTTAATGGCCTTGTCGAGCGGTTTCATCGGCAACTGAAAGCTGCTATAGTATGCCACGACAGGTGGACTGAGTCATTGCCATGGGTTTTATTAGGAATCCATACTGCGCTTAGGGAAGATTTACAATCATCCCCAGCAGAACTTGTTTATGGAGAGCCTTTGAGACTCCCTGACGAGTTCTTTGAATCCAGTACTAGCGGCAGTACCGACTTATCGGATTTTTCTGCTCGTCTCAGAAACTTCGCAGATAAGTTGCGTCCCGTTCCGACTTCGCGCCATGGCCACCCCAGAATGTTTGTTTTTAAAGAGCTCAAAACCTGTGAACACGTCTTTCTTCGTGAAGACGCGTCTCGAGGTTCGCTCCAACCTGCTTACTCTGGACCGCATAAAGTTCTCGCCAGGGGCGACAAAGTTTTTAAGATCTTCCTTAACAATAAAGAGGCCACAGTGTCGATAAACCGTCTCAAACCAGTTTACACACTGTCCGTTAAAGATGATTCTCCAGAACCACAGGTGCAACCAGGTTTTATTACTCGGTCTGGTCGTCAGGTAAGGTTTCCGGACTATTATCGCCCTTGACGGTCTCTGGAGGGGGGCGATGTATGGATCCCCCTACTTTTGTTTATGTATTTTATATAATTTTACACATATAACAAATTATACTAAACATAAGACATAAATTATATAACAATATTTATTTACAATATTTACACTTATTCTACACTCAGAATATTATTTATATATGTACACATCATTAATACACACATTAATAATATAAGTGCATTATAAATATATATACTAGCCATAGCCAGACGAGATATATCGTGCGCTGGAAACCGTTGCCCGTGCGCAGTTTAGAACAGTCTTAACTAGTTATTGACGCCGAACCCACGCTTGCTTGTTTAAACTTATGTACTTGAGTTAGCGCTTATATACCGCTTAAATACTTAATGTTATATTGTGTACTATTCGCTGACTATCTATCTTCCTGCTTTAAACAGTTATTGTGTTGTTCATGTGCTTATATATATTCCTTTACTGCACCTTCAATTGTTTACTTGTGAGCGTTTGACAAATACATAATAACCATGAGTTGAACAATTTATTTACCTGTCACACACAAGTTCAGTGGTACTACCACCCTACAACCACTACTCCATCATTATTATTCTACTTATAACTAGCAGCCCGCCCCGGCTTAGCACGGGTAGACATTAATATTTACCCATAAATTTAAATATTCATAAATTTTTACATGCTCTCAGAAAACTTTTCACACACTTGACCAAGTCTCGAAGATTTCATATGGATCCCTAACTTTTTTGCAAACGTAATGTAGCCTGTGTTACTCGGGGGTGATTTAGCTTTCTAATAGTGAAATAATTTTTCAAATCGGTAGTTGCGGAGCCTATTCAAGGCAAACAAACAAACAATCAAATCTTTCCTCTTTATAATATTAGTATAGATTATAGGTACCCATGGGCAGCGGTCGTCACTTACCATTAGGTGACTTATCTACTCATTTGCCTCCTACGCCACAAAATAAAAATCCAAATATTTTAGCTTATGATGTTTCGATTCTTCTAGTTCATTTTCCATACTCCGGTCATATATACGTGTTTGAATACGTATTTGAATATTAATATTTAGATATCTATAAATCAGAGTTCTCCATTTATACTCTTGTTGTTTACGTAAGGGATTGTTCCCTACTTATAAGATATATAAATAAAATATATCGAACTATATTTGCTACAAACTCTTCTTTAATTTACCAAATATATATTAAAAAATAACGTAATTGTAATTTTGACTTTTTACGTTTTCAAACCGTGAGCTCAATGTACATGCACAGTTTTCATCAATGAAATCAAATGTCTGAAACCCGAATTACATTGTGTTAAAACAATTATATCTTAATTTTTTTTTGTATTGTATCTAATTCACTGACTCATTAGTGGCTAAAGTTTTATTTTTAGACCACCGTCACTATAAAATAACTTTAACTGTATTTTACATAATTATTAAATTATGTTTCACGGGATTAGTTAGATGTGTGTGCAATATTGTTTTAAATAAAAGGAATAAAATGTTATGGTGGAAACACACCCACACATACTCATTCAGTAGGTTGTAGTGTTTGCGCAATGTGCTTATGGGCCGCACATTCTTACCACGTGAACACTCCTCAAATTACCATTAATGATAATGAATTTGGGTCCGTATTGATCCCACATTAACCCAGCCATGGGACCCAAACTGTCCGATCGAGAGCGCACTAATAAATTGAGATATTTGCTCGCGTTGTGAACGAAATCTATTGAGTTTTATGGGCTATTTTCTGCCGTAGAATATTCTGTTGCCCTGGTATAAAAACATTGAGTTTCAGTTTCAAAACGTAGGATTGCTACTGTACAATTTTGGAAGAATATTGTTCACTTTCAACATTTCAATTTTAATTTTCAGTGTATTGTTACTGCTGATTTAATAGTTTTAACTTCTAACATTTTTGAGGGAACACGGAAAATTGCTAGCAATAAGATCTGCCACATCAGGTCCATTCTTTTTTTGTTACTTTCTAAATATGTGACTGCCTCGTTGGTTTAGTGTTTAGCGTAAGCGACTGCAGATCAAGAGGTCTCGGGTTTGATTCCCGGGTCGGACTGCTGTTGGGGTTTTCTTACAAAAATTTCTTAATGGAAGCATGGAGTGTGGAATTCCCGCCCTTGCCTCGGAGAGCGCCTTAAACCCAGTCGCTCCGTGTAAAAACTTATTTCAGGTAACACTGAAACTCAATGTTTTTAACATTGAGTTTCAGTTACAAAACGTAGGATTGCTACTGTACAATTTTGGAAGAACATTTTTCACTTTCAACATTTCAATTTTAATTTTCAGTGTCTTGTTACTGCTGATTTAACTGTTTTAACTTCTAACATTTTTGAGGGAACACGGAAATTTGCTAGCAATAAGATCTGCCACATCACGTCCATTCTTTTTTTTGTTACTTTCTAAATATGTGACTGCCTCGTTGGTTTAGTGTTTAGCGTAAGCGACTGCAGATCAAGAGGTCTCGGGTTCGATTCCCGGGTCGGACTGCTCTTGGGGTTTTCTTACAAAAATTTCTTAATGGAAGCATGGAGTGTGGAATTCCCGCCGTTACCTCGGAGAGCGCGTTGAACCCAGTCGCTCCGTGTATAAACTTATATTCAGGTAAAACCGGGTGAACTAGTAATCGACCCCAAATGTTGAGAGTAATAAAGGCTCAGGAAGATGATGTCACTCGTCACAGTATATATGTATATATATACATATATTTTGAGTAAGGAGAACAAAACAAAACTAGAGAAATATGAGAACTTTCAGTTTGAATTTTCGTCTTACACATTTTTAAGGCGTATACATTGTTGTCAATAACTTCGGTTCGCGAGTAACAGGTGCAGGTTTGATATTTCATCTGCTTGATATAACTTTCGTATAATGTGGCATAATGTCGAACCCTTTTATCCAAAGTGAAACACTAACATTTTCAAGGTAAATTCTTCTAAAAATATAAGGCGGTATACAATCTTACAGTAAATCTTTGAAGCAGCTGGTGGCCATTTAAATTGTTTTGTTGCCTTTGTTATTAAAAGAACTTACTCAAAAGGCTGTATAACAAAAATAGGAGTTTTGCAAGATTGCCTTACAAAGTAACTTCAGTTTTAGAAATTTATTTTTAAATTTTTAAGGACTTACGAAATACACACTTAGATATAGACCATACTACTTGTGTATTTTGTAAGTTTTTTAAGTCGTACAATTGTTTATATTTTATTATGTGACAAAGATTTTGAATGACGAGAGTGAAGTATAGTAATTATTTTCCTATAGATTTTACTTCAATTTATTACTTATTTATTTGTTCTTATTTTGTTGTGGAGTAAGTTATGATAGTTGTGTAGTTATGAAAATTGAGATCTTCACTCGTTAATGCATAACTTATATGTATGTGTCACTGTACATACAAATATTATACATCTTTGTTAGCAATAACAGACACAGTGTCTCTAAAATACTTTCAATTAAGCTTCAAAAACTCAACCTTTTCTATACAGAGGTTGCCGATCGTAGAGGTCCCGTCGTTGAAAATAAGCCTATTTAATGGGCTTATTTTCATACTGCCTAATTATCTACAACCATACATTATGTATAATAATTGCGTTAAAATTCTTTGCAGTAGTATCAGGAACATTTGTCTTGTCTGTTTAACATCGTTACCTTCCTAGCCTGACATGAGATCTGTTGTATTTTATTTAGGTATCGTAAAGTACAACAAGTAATTTATTAGAAGCTCGGTATCTTGCATTGCAAAAGTCGTTATTCAAGTTAAAAAGAAAAGGACAAGAAAATTATTTTCTCTCTCAACATAACTTTTTCTCCTCAAAATTTTTAGTTTTAAAAGAAAACTATCTATGTCTAGACATAATATAGCTTAATATTGACAATTATAAATAACTAGAATAGACGATGTCTAATAAATAAAGTATTACTTTTAGATATTGTTTTAAATGAAAAAGCTAGTATTAACCTTATGTAGTGTGATAAAGATTGTAAACAGTTTGTTTCTTTTGCAGGAAACGCCGGGAAAATGAAGATCTGCACGTATTTGCTGTTGAGTTTTTTAGGTAAGTAAATAGTACAATAGTTTTCTGTGGTAGCTTAAAGAACTTTTATTCAGAAGTATAAATTGTTGTTATTATTTTTTACGAGAGTCAAGTATTTAGTATAAAAGTTAACTATGCTTTTACGTATTTTACATTTATTCTCGTTGTAATGGTTTTCAGTAATGAAGATCCAGTGACAATATGATCGTATAAATCTTGCACAGACTGAATTTCTTCAAGATTTCTTTATTCATCATTATACTGTATATGTTTCTTAACAGATCAGTTAGTTAGTCTATGAACATATACTTGTAAGTATTCTTCAATGTACCTTTATATATTTACGTATAGTATTTGATAAAGGTTTTGATTGTTTAAGAAGTAAACGTGTTGGGGCGCATTGGTATTACAACTAGTAATCAACACTATATAGTAGTCTTTATTTAGTAAACACACATGTATCAAGGATTCCATATTTTTCTATTAAACATTAATCAATTAATATGAGTTTTGTATATAGCTTTAATTACAGTTAATGTACCTCAGTGTGCCTTTGAGAGTATTGTCATATGACATTCAATTATTTAACAAAGTTGTACGACGCTAATATTTTGAACGTGTAGACATAAGAAAAAGTAAATTCACTACCTCTTTAATACTAAGATTATGTTATTGTTATTTAAATGTTACTAATAACTAAGATATAAGATACAAAATACAGTACAAATAAAATATAGACCTATCTTTTACATATAAATCAAATTTGAAGTTAGCCGAAGTCAGACATATATAACATAGCAAACCAAGCTTAAAGGTGAAGTGGTACTTTCACAACTCTATTTCACAATACATTTTTCATATTTTTACCTATTTTTGTGGAGGCGAATATCGAAGTGAATTTTGCAAGCAACTAAACGCAATCCTTTGAGGACGATAAATCTATGAACACACCTATCTATTCGTTGTTACATAAATTTTGACACTCTTCTGATATACGACATCTAAAGATATCGAAATTTAGATATATGACAATCTTTCAGGCTTTGATACTCGTATATTTCGATACATTTGTTATAGTGTCATTTTTTCTACAACTCCATTATATTCACAGGTAAAATTTGTTTGAGTCAAATGGAAATATAGAGCTTGACTCGCAGCGTCCTGTGGCTCTTGTTTGTGTTTTTACTTTCACACAATATTAAGGTTCTTATGTATGTTCCAAGGCAAATATGCCTGATAGACCGCAATAGGAATCACCCGAATAGAATGTTCAACGAATTTGGCCACGGCAACCCCTGTAACTCTATTCAAATTGTCTTTGGTGGGCTCGTATATGGTTAATTTAGCCGATCTTATTAGTAAACGTTCGCGCACATTGCGGGCAGGTAAGCATATATATAAAGTAATGATTCGAAAAGAAATGTAGTTTCTCACTTCTTAAAGTATCGAAGTGCTGAGATAATTGTTAAGTAAATATTTTGTTATTTAAATTTTATAAATTTTATAATTTCTTTTGTTTTTATTTTATTTTGTCTATTTAATTTAAGTATAATTATATAATTTAATTCCACTGTTGCATATTTCTGTATTTTTCGGCAGCCTAAGACACAAGCGAAGCTTAGTTTGGGCGCCACCAGCAATTACTGTAACATTTTGTGCAACTATTTGAATAAAGAATTGGACGGAAATTTAAATTACAACCACTTACACATAACCATGAAAATCAGTAATTTTATTATTCATTACACTGTAATGTTTGCATTCTAACTGTAAGAGAACTAACACAATAGTTAAAGATAACGGATTCACGTTGCTCAACACATTCTGTTGCCAGTTACTAAGAATGTTGCAAGAACTTAAGTGCACTAAAGGGTAGCTGCTATCTTCCCACAGTACTCATTCGTTGCACACTGAGAAACCAGTTTCCTTTACACAAATTTCGAAATGGTTTTTGCTTCTAAATTAGCGTGACTATGGCAACTGATATCACATTTGAGAACATTTTTGGGCGTGACAAACAGTTGAACACAAAAGACTTCTGAGAAAGCTGTTCTGTTCTGTCTATATAGTTGTTTTGAATTACCTTTTCTTATCTACTTTCCCTTTCATTGTACTCTCCATTTTCCCATATAATTACTGTAATGCCAGATACTCGGCAATAGAATTCTGTATTGTTACTTTAGTAGGACTAAAATTATAGCCGGTATGGTATGTGCGTCTAATACCCCTGTCTACTCTGAGAATATAAATGTAGGAGTGAATATACGTACATTTATAGAAATACCGTAAGCAATTACTGTGTATGATATTAGTTGGTCAATACCACGATTACTGTTCACCGGTAAATACTATTACGATATTATGTCATGTTCCGTTGACATACTAAGATCTGGATACTCTTTTTCTATTGATATTATATGTACATATATATATATATAAATATATGTGCACATAATACGCTAATTGAATTAATATCAAGCTTTTGTTACAATACAGTATTACTAGTTTGAATACACTAGTATACTAGTTTGAATACACTAGTCTTTAAATTTTCATAAATAAGCTTACTCATTATTAAAATATTTTTTAATAGTTAATAAAAATAGTTTAAAATATACGTCTAAAACAGAACGGTAACGATCATAGCTGCAAAAGTATTAAGCTATGTAAACAAGTAAACATGTAAATTAAATTATAAAATTAATGCTTTTAAATCACAGTTTTTAATACATCGAGACTATTCGCGATAAATTGTTTAAAACGTTACGTTCTATATCCCAGTGTTTCGAACGTGTTATATCGCTCGCGGTCACGGGTTGACTGTTGTCGTTGTAAATCATCTCGTAGTTTCATTTATCTACGTACCTTCGTAGCTACGTCGTCGTAGACCTCTACGATGCTTACTACGTAAGAGCAAAGAACTTCTTGATGATGATATTATTGTTAATGAATAGCAGTTACTAGCTGACTCAGTCCGTAAAATGGTAGCCGGCTTTTCTTACATAGTTTACATATGTATGCGGCTTCGGCTTCGGCTTCTAAACACAATAAAAAAAGATTATATATACTTGATTTATACTTTAACTGAAAATTCAACATATGCAGATGAATAGAAATGGGGGAAGAATTGCTCGGATTTATATTGAAACGAGTATTCACCGTTGTTCAGCACGAAAAACCTTCCACCTCCTCATTCAGATATTAGACCACTTTGCGTATTGATGCAAAACTTTAAGTGTCGAATTTTCACCAGATGTCTTCAGATGACCATATCCGGAAGGTATAAATTTTTTTCATTTAATCTTATATCTTAAAACAGATAAAAACAACAACAAGCCTTTTTACAATAAAATTGTTATGCCACAGTTTCATTTGTTTTCTGAAAACAAAAGGTACACATGCTTCTTTTCAAAAAGAGTTTTTGTTTTTGGAATAAAAGGTTTTAGGGCTGACAAAGGAGGGAGTTACCCTACAACTTCTAACAGGCAGTAGTGTACACCTGTACACCTTTCAGTCCCTTCCCTTGGAAAGATTTCGTATCATTTTGTTTGACTAAACATAACATTTAGAAATTACCTGCTGAGTTTGGAACTCAGATTAAATTATTTATTATTAAATTAAGTGTGGAGGAATGGGCCACATGTTTCTCCAACTCAAAGGGAGGATCCTCCGACCTGGCGAGGTGATCATGCCTGGCGGGCCACTGCCCAACGGTTGATGTTGGGAAGTTGTATATATGTTAATCGGCGCGAGAACTTCTATTGCGCAATGCTGGATTGGTAGCTTCTTCGTGCACCACGTGTACGCATGGCGTTGTCATATATTTATGTTGACGCTGTATGTGGAAATCGCCACATAAGTGTTACTAAATATGTCTTATATGTATATATCATCATCTCCCTAGCCTTTTTTACTCCCAAGATTTGGGGTCGGCTACTAGTTCAACTGGTTTTACCTGAATATCAGTATTAACACGGAGCGACTGGCATCCGACTTCCACAACCCTGAGGGTGAATTGAATTCGAAGGTTGAACTATTTGTCATTATATTGGTATTGACTTCCTAATAACTATTGCCATAGATGTTCATGACAACCGGGAGCGACGCCTTAACGTACTCTCCAAGACACTGGTGGGAAACACCGCCATTTCCATACTCCTGGCTACTATCAAGAATTTCTTGTAAGAAAAACCCAACAGCAGTCCAACTCGGGAATCGAACATGAGACTTTTAATCTACCGTCGCTTACGCTAACCACTAGACCAACGAGGCAGTCGTGTGTAGCATGTATATATACATATATGAAATATATATTCTCCGTTAGCTATTCAATAAGACTGGCGTGCAATGGTAGAAGCTTATCCAGCAGTGAACTGTATTGACTAATGATGTTGATTAAAAAGATACGTTCATTAAATATATTTTTCTCAACGATGTACAAAGTAAGTGAGTGACTCTAGCTGAGAGTTAAATTTAAACCACATCCCGATTGAGCTGAAATTTTAAATATGCCTTTATTTCTGATGACAATACAAATATTTATAATCGGTAATAAGATATTATTAATCCAGAATGGCCGCCGCAACAAAATCGCTTACATATTTCTGAATAACCCAACCAATATGTGTATCAAATGAAAGGGCTTAAAGTTTTTTTATTAACCAATAATATTAAAAAAATAATTAAATTAATCACTTGTTTGAAGGGTCATTTATTAATTTTAAATATGTAGAAACAAGATACAATAATAAATTATAGTGTTACTTATTTATCCAGCCGCTTCATTCTGGATTCCTAGAAAGATCGCTTTAACTATCGCCTAGAATAGTTTTTCTTTCCAAGAAAAACTAATTACTTTTCATTATTGTCATTAATAATATGGATTTAATTTTTTCGAATATGATTTTGGCAGAAAATATAATATTGAAACTTTCATAGAATAAAAAAATTAATAAGACAAGACTAGATTGTACCTAATTGGATTATTTCGAATTGTGATTGTTAGACCTAAAACCTTTTTATACAGACAAAAAAACTGCCTCGGTGGCGTAGTAGTAGCATATAGACTGCTGTGCTTAAGGTCTCAGGTTCGATTCGAAGTCGGACTAAATTTTGCTTGCAGATCAAACAATTGGTTTCTATGTATGTATTTACAAAAAAATGTATACTTGTATGTATATCAGTTGTCTATTAGCCATAACACAAGCTCTGCTTAGCTTAAGACTAAATGGCGTTGTGTGCTAAATGTCTGAAATATTTATTTAACTAATACAATGTCAATTCGTGGTGTCAATTGAACTGAGAGAAAATCAAATCGATATTATATGCATGTAAATAAAAATCAATGCTCCTATGTTTGTTCGTTAAACTTTACGCTACCCCTCACAAAGATCCTGTAGATTCTAGACATGTTCATGAGCTTTTTAGAAACAAAAAAATACAAAAAGAAAAAATCTGGTGTTCACAATATATGACCAACAGATATTTTTTTTCATTAATATTTAAATAAAATATTTAATTTAATAGTGGTCATGTCTCATTATTTTGTAAGTACTTAAATCAATTGAAATATATAATAGTATCAGTAACGAAATGTGCAAAAAATTTAATTACAAAGAAGTTTGTAAGCCTAATTTATTTGGTCCCTTGTTTTATTCAAAGCACGTTTAGACTTTTTTCAACACAATACGTTAATTACTTAATATGCAGATTAGATCTTTATGTAATTTACTGCTTCGTATTTAACATTTAATAAAACGTAAATTAGCTACTGGAAATTGAGTGGAAACCCCAACCTGATTAAGGGTGAAATTTTTTTTAACACTACAAGTGTTTCATCCAAAACGGTTTTTTAAACTATCTTTTATTACTTGTTAAATAAAAAAATAACTTTAAGCCCTTTCTTTTTATACCCATTGTGATGGTGCCTCTTCGAACCCTGGCAGCGTAAGTAATTGTCTATCTACTAAGGCGTTTTCGTTAACACCATCAGCAACCCTCACGAAAGGGTTGGGATAGCACCCTTCCTCCGCACTTTCTTGTGAAATTTGTCGCCAGATTCGTAATTCCTCCACTGGCATCAAAGGCCTCACGCGAATCAAAGGAAAAGATTATAGACATTTGAGACATTGAGTGCACAATGGGAGAGAGTGATTAGAACAAACCAATTGTAATTAAACACATTACAATTGGTTTGTTCTAATCACTCTCTCCCATTGTGCACTCAAGATTTAGGTGGGTTAAAGTTTTTTTATCATGGGAGATCTACACTGCACTATCAAACGCTATAAACGTATGCAGTAAGTGCATTAGACCATATGCTAGATAGCATATGGGCTAATGCACCACCTAGATAGGCCTGGTATTACACAATACCGAGTGGCATTTAAAAATGCCCCTACACCCGGTTCGGAATTCAAATTCAATTTTCCCTACCGACGCAACGACAATAAGGCTCAACAGAAACTCCGAGTATCAGACCATTAAAACCCCCAGCACTTAAGTACACTGCCACATGACTAACACACCAACCTCAGTATAAAGTACCATATTGATAGATCACCGAGGTATAATCGTAAAGCAGAACTAAGCGAGGATCAGCCTTCGAGCTCCGCTCGATCACAACTCGCTTCTCCTCGCTGCCGACCTTATAAAGAAGCCTACACATACATCTCATGTCAAATGTACCGAATATAACTTGATTGTTATATAATTATATAACAATCACTGCTATTATGCTATTCAGACCGGGATACTATTACATATAAAAACTCTTTATCCTACAAGGTACTATAGAAAACGGAGACTACCTGGTTTTCTGGAATATTATCCACTTTGACTTATTCAAAACTAGCTGATTCCTGCGGTGTTACTCGCGGTGCAAAGATATTGTGTGAATTGTATCTTTTTAAATTGTAGCCTATGTATTATTCCGATGTATAAGCTATAATTATTTTAAAGGTTCATTTATTCCATTCATCAGTTTTTACGTGAAAAAGTAACAAATATCTATTCGTACTTACAAACTTTCGTGTTGATAATATTAGTAGGATAAAAACAAGGCACACCGACTTGATACGCCCCTGCTTCTCGAAGTCCGGAAATCTCTTCCGTGGACCTACACTGAGCGCCCCGGTCCTACCCCTACCCTTTTTGCTATTTTACGTTCAATTAAAATATGGGTTTTACTGGCATCCAGATGTGAGAAGTTTTCCAAGACAAAGTTCGTATTAAGGGGCAATAATATTTTGCATTTAAACTATTGTTACATTTTAATAAAGTCAACAACATTGGTAAGCAAACCGATAATATCACACCATATTGGGTGGGTTGTTCAGAAATATGTGAGCCGCCATTTTGTCACGGCGGCCATTTTGAATTAATAATAATACCGATTATATATAATTGCATTGTCATCAGAACTAAAGGGACATTTCCAAATTTCAGCTCAATCGGAAATCGGGAAGTGTGTTAGATTTATTTTGCAAGATTTGATTACCGGCATACATCGGGACAGAATAAGAATAAATAATAATTAATTAATACTTGTAATGAAGAAGCATCCGCTGTCTCTTCGCTCAGATCTTTTAAGTTATTCAACAGATTTCAAAATAATTTTTAGCATTAGATAGACTTATTCAAGAGGAAAGTTTATATGTCTAATAAACAATATCACGGTAGAAAAATCCGAGAATTTCAAAGGCTTCCATGTAAAGCCGGGCCGTGTCGCTAGTATATTTTAAAAGGTTTATTTAGGAGAAAGGCAGTCCTATTAGTAAGGTGATCCAATCCTCCGTAATAATGTTCATTTTGTTTATCTTCAGTCTACCCCATAGTGCAATTAAATTATTCAAAACATTCTCATTATAATTTAAGGTAACAGTGTCAGCTATCTTAAAATTGAAGTCTTCTTAATTGAAATGAGATGAAATAAAATAAAAAGAATTAGTCTATTCTTAAATTATTTTATATTTTTAATCGAAAAGATATTTTTGTTTTGAATTTAATTAAAAATAAATATGTATATATATATATATAAACTCGATAGATATGTAAAACTATGTAAGCACCGTGGAGAGAATTTTCATTATAACTATGTTTTATAATTTTGTGTCTCGTCTCGTTTGACTAACAAATACCATCACATGCGAATGGACTCTTATTATGGTGTTTTTATGTATCTAAGTTTATTAACTAAACCTGAACATATTTTGCACACTATGTATGAAAAGAGCGTGACTGGGAAATTTTTATAAAAAGCTTAGAAACATGAAACGATAAGTTTTAATCAATGAAGTCTTTGATTGCTGTTTGATGCTTTGTATTAATATAATCTCGGCGTCCAATTTCCATTATTGTCCATAGTCACTTGGCATCGTCGCGGCATACTATTCGCCAATTTTTCAGTATAGCTGCGAGGTAAAGACTTCCATGCGAACTTCAGTTCTCGAGTAAGGTCAGCGACGGTCACTACATTTGTTACCCTTAGTTTAAGCTTCATTCACGCCCAAACATTTTCAATTGGATTGACATCAGGGGACTGTGAGGGCCTGTTCAACACGTTAATACCATGTTCTACTTTCCAAGTGGATCGTTATTCTCTTACAGAATCCGAAAATCATTTTGGTGTGGAAACATCTTCGCAGCTGACGTCAATAATACTGTTTCGAAAATTTTTGTCATCTTCTCAGCATCCAAAGTACCGGTGAACAAGTTCAAATTTCCGAAACCCTTTTTTGAGAAACATCCCCAAACATACACCTTTAAAGGATGTTTCATGGTTTGAACCATCAATCTATTGTCAGCCGTAGTCCGAACTCGAGTCGAGTAAACGGCTGCACAAAATGAAGTTTCAGAAATCGGAAAAAATGGTCTTGTCCCATTCATGGTCTTTGTTTTAACGTGCCCAATAAAGCTTTTTTTCAATAAGCGGTTCAGAAAGGAGAGGTATCTTCACAGTGTTTCAATATTTCACGCCTTTTGATGATGTTAAATAATATTATTTAACCCTTGTTCTTCAACTATTCTTGCTCAGAGCGAAGTAATAATAAAAGATTCTTAGCAAACAACTGCACAATCTGTTTATCCTCTGCGGCAGACGTCTTTTTCGATTTGACACGATCTGGTAAGAAATCGATGCTTTTAGTTTATGACTCTCTTCACCCCTTTGCTCACGAAGGCCTTGGACTTTTTCATACAATGAGCGGCCTGGTCGCGGGATTGTTTGGGTCCTTTCTGATGAGTACAGAGAAACACAGTAACACGCAGTAAAAAATAATATTTTTAACAAGAAAAACTTAAGAGAAAACTTATGTTTTTTACAATGTATTTCAGCCTAATATTTATTTGTGTAAATTGCATTCCAAAATTTATTGATATGCTGGTCACGCTCTTGCCAAACACACTGTAAATAATTAAAATTTATACCTCTTGTTTCAAGCAAGTGTGATAACATGAAAACTACCTACAAAGTAATTCGTTCAAGTAGTCGGGGATATTGAAAATGTTGGATGGAACCTGGGGAGGGTTAGTGACTTTATCACGCGTCATGTGTGTAGTGCCACTCTTGCAATAGATACCGGAAACAATATGAGGTATAATAATGAACAGGGATTATCTTTAGAAATTATGAAATTTACATATAAGCGTCAAAAACTTCCCCCACATCATCGCTTACTGATAGATTTTTTAAATTACCACTGTTAAAAATGTTTGTATGATCAGAAAATATTTTTTTTGAAGTTTAGA
Source organism: Hyphantria cunea (assembly GCA_003709505.1). Lineage (NCBI taxonomy): Eukaryota > Metazoa > Arthropoda > Insecta > Lepidoptera > Erebidae > Hyphantria > Hyphantria cunea. The sequence continues at coordinate 65,983 of PKRV01000143.1, read as the reverse complement.
TGTTAATCTCTCTCTCGGCATTTACAAAAAAAAGTATGCATGTATTTATCTCAGTTGCCTAGTACCCATAGTATAAGCTCTGCTTAGTTTAATACTAGTTGGCGTTGAGTGTCAAAAGTCCAAACAATATCATTATAATACTATATAATATTGTTAACGTAAAATGTAATTGACATTTCAGGTCAAGGCTCAGACATAGTGTGGTTCTAACTTACGATTATTATATAATATGTATGTAAGACGTTTTTTATCATTCTTTAAACAATGTTATAAAAACTGTATATTTTGCGTAGTTAGCCAATACACCAATGCAATATGAATTGTACGCCAATAAGCTTTATACTGAAATAATATTATTTAGAATTCTCATATCGAATATTTACGAACCAAATTACGAAATTTACAGTTTCAATATTGAATATTCGATTCTTTAAATGGATTATTATAATTAAGAAATGTATACTTAATATTTATTACAAAGTTTGGGGAACTATTTCATTGTGGTTTAAATGCATGAAGATATTCTAACATCTGGTGGAAACGGAAACTGGGACGAACGTTACACGTTTTGTAAACAGTAATAATCTTTGTGACATTTTGCTTATAAACTCGACTTGTTCATGACTCACAATATACGTGAGGTCGGCTCGTATATAAATTCAGAATGTTAAGCTATGTGAAGCTACACTTTTGTAGTGTAACTGTGTTAACTTAGAATATGAAAGACACACTGCGAATAAATGTTGTTGATTTATTTGAAGCGACGTATACGCTACTAGGTAAAGAGAAGGTCGAGTTTGATTTATGCTATTAAAAATTTTCATTTGATAGTAACATTCCTGTAATATGCTTATAGCGTTTATTTTTAAATGCATCACCATAGTTACTTGTTCTCTCTTTTTAAATAGTTCGGTGTGCCAGTCCACAGTCTTATACAGAAGGTATTGTTTCAGTTGGAAAGATAAAGAATTTATTTATATTATATATTTAATATCTTAAATAATATTTTATGAAGAGCAACGTAAAAAGTTAAAAGGAAAAAGATGTGATACGAGTAAACGATTTTCTTACAGAGGAAACTCAAAAGAAATTTTAATTAAATTAATAAATTCAATTTCACCTTAATAAAACAAAGAAGGAATATAAATATTTTGCTTTGGGGGGATGAGATAGTTCTTCAACTGAGATTTTTGGCTTCTTACAGCTAAAAACTAAACTACAAGTGTTTTATAACCTTTCCTTATCTAATTTAAGAGAACTTCATTGCTAGTAAATAAAAATTGTAACTTAAGGCTAATGTAAATACTCTAGGCATGAAAAGATATCAGCCGTGTAGTAAACTTTAACAAATTGCCTTTTAATACTTTTAGTTAAAAAAATAAGTTATAGCCCGTAGTTCCCTAGGAACATTTAAATATTTGAAAACCAATAGCGAGTGGTGCTACCGTTGGGCGGACAGGAAATTGACTTAAAATTTAAGGCACTTAGCTAAAAGTTAGAGCAAGTTTGTATAAGTAACTTACCGAACATTAGATCCCTGTGGATTCGTGACGCCTGACTTTAGAATTCGCTTTTACATCACTTATATATAGATGTCCAAGAAGTTTTCCACAAAGTCCTTTAGAATAATGCCCGTGGCATGTGGTGATGGATTATATCTCACTATCTCCATTAATTTGACACTACTCTTACACTAGCTCTGCAAAGAGATTTCTTTTTTTTTTAAATTAAAAACTAATTGTTACGTTTTCACGGAAAATCAGATATATTTCCACATAAATAAGTCTTCACACATATTCTTTGAGTAGCGTTTTATTATGAAACTTTATTGAGAAATAATAAGATGGCTATTATAGGCGTCCTTTATTGGAACTGTCTAGACCAAGTTATTAATCATATTTTATCAACTTTTACTTTTTTTATTTATTTGTTTGCAAAGCTGTAATAGAATCTCATTTACACTTGACATTACTCAAATTACTAGTATCACATAGATACATATCATATTTATAGTATCGCATTTTTATTTCAGTATTTTTCATTTAACACACTATGTCTTTGTTCATAATTGAAGACTTGGTTATATAAATACATAAAAGTTCAAATGGAAAGCCGTGAATTTGTTACCGAAGGGAATGATGAAGATTTTAGAAAGTGATTTCTCTTACGTAGGTATAAAAGAAAGATATCAAATTAAAAATAAATATTTTTTCCTTTTATTAAATAATCTTAAAATATCTATTTTTGGGAATGAAAGTCGCGTCGACTATTACTGAACATTTTAAAAGATTGCATCAAATTGGGTCTGAGTATTCTAATATTTCTATCTACTATGACAAAGTGATTATTTAAATTGATTCAAAAATGATCATGTTTGTTGAACACAAACTAACAAACTACAAAATTGTTACATTAACTGCCTCTGTGGCGCAGTGGTAGCGAATGCGACTGCTGTGCAAGAGGTCTCGGGTTCGATTCCTGAGTCGGACCAAATGTTTGTATGATCTGCAAATATTTGTTTCGGAGTTTGGGTGTATTCTATGTATAATGTGTATGCATTTACAAAAAAAAAATATTTAAGTATTAATATCAGTTGTTTAGTACCCATAGTACAAGCTCTGCTTAGTTTGGTACTAGATGGCGTTGTGTGTTAAAATGTCTGAACATACTTATTATTTATTTATTTATTATTATTTATTAACGCATTTTTCGAAGTAATCTCTACAGGAATATGACCAGCTAGAATCTTACTGCCTTAAAATAAACATAGCATTATGTTTTACTCATTCAATAGGTATTCTGTTCAAGGAGCTCCCAGTAATGGCACCCCCGAGTGCGGTAACTGAACAAGCACAAACAAGGGATGTACTCGCTCCGATGCACACTCAGCTGAGAAATTTTGTACACTATATAAAGGACGTTTTCAACAGAAATTGAGAAGGGAAAATCAGCGACATTCTAATTCCAGTACCTATAGATAGATTTTGGCTGTTTAATGTTTTGAAAAAGTAACAGATATACTTTTTATTTTGGTAATTGGTCATTTTCTTACAAGTTAATGCGATTTTGCGACGTAAACGGAATAGAACAGCAAGTGAGAACATTTTTTAAGTAGGGCCTTTAAGTAAATGGCATTGAGAAAAATTATAGACATTCTGTTATTATTACTAGTACAAAAAAAACGAACCACCTGACCTCTATAACGACCATAAAAGCTTTTAAAAAGAGCACCTTCCTCATTCAATACAGACTGTAACGATTATCGAACTGAAGTAATTCCTTTAAACAACTCAAATTTATTACTATATTAAACTATCAGAATTGTCAATACTGTTACAAAAACTTTACATCAAGTCAAATAAATTTACTCAAAATGGATGAACGCTGTACAGAACCAAATTGCATTCTATTGTATGAAAATAATGTTTCCATTAGCGAGGCTACGAAGGCAAGTGGCTTAGTTAACGACCTTCGCCTTCCTCGCCCTTCGTCATCATCTTAAAATGGTGGCGATTGAAAGTTAATTGGGGCTTCTTAACAACAAGGAAAAATAACGTCTTACTTACTAATAATTTTATTGAGCTTGATACTGTAAGTATAATTTACTAAGTATAATAACATGTCCAGTACCTAAATCTAATGTGAAGTAATCTAATGTAAAACGAATAATAATTTTTTGTAGATTTTTGTGGCGTAAATATATATGGTGTGAAAAATTGTCTTTTTATATACTAGTACTAGCTGAGCCCCGTAGTGTTACCCGCGGTACAACAAAAAACGCGACTATCACCGCGGGTCAAAGTTATTTCCTTTAAGATCGGTCCAGCCGTTCCAGAGATTAGCCGGCACACACAGACAGACAAACGAAAATTATAAAAAATGATATTTTGGTTGTGTACCGTGTAAACATTGCATGTAGTAAAATGTCGTTATTTTAAATAATTAATTTTTACGTTATTTATATTACAACAGACACTATAATTTTATTTATTTGTATAGATAATGTCTGAATTTAGGAAAATTTAAGTTTGATATTATCAGCAGTCTGATTGACATACACGTTCATAATTAACTTCTCCATACTCGGTTAGGTCAAGGTTTTCCACTTGAATGTATACGAATTATTTGTCTATAAGTTTCAGGTATTTATTTGTATGTACCACATTAGTTTCCTTTTCATATTTACTTTCTAATACACCAGACAGGACCCCATACTTTGCATCCGATGTTTACCTTCGAGTGATAAGGCTGCTGGTAGGGTTGCCACTTGTACTTCCTTAGTATTAAGTTAACTTTGTAATAGTCAGAGAGAGACAAAAGAACGATAAATTATTAGTCACAGGTTCTACCTATTTTTTTTTGTATTAGCTGCCAAAATGGCTCTGCCCTGTCGATGGAAGGCATGAGCAGAATCCAAGAGTGGTGGTCACCATCCTCAATGCGAAAAAGAAGCATGCAGCATGGTAACCCACACTATGGCGGCCTGATGAGATGCTTTTTCACGCCCCACTTAAAGAATCCGGAATTATAGTGGGAAGGAAACAAGTGCGCTGGGAAGCACCGAAGCGATGAGTACGAGAACGTATGTCTTCCACTTTAAAACGGAATGAGAGAACCGTGTGTGGGATTTATGAAGGGACTAGTTTTGCCCGCGACTCCGCCCGCGTATATGTCAGTTATCGCGACAAATAGAAGCCTATGTGTTATTCTGATGTATCAGCTATATAGTTGTAAAGTTTCATCTAAATCCGTTGTGTAGTTTTCACGTGAAAGAGTAACAAACATCCATCGATACAAACTTTCACGTTTATAATATTAGTAGAATTATTAATTTTTCTTTCTTTACCACCATTAAACACTATTCTCTGAAATTTATAGCTGTTGAAATTTACCGTGTTTGGCCATACACTATCTATAATACGCCAAATATATCCGGTAAGTGACCGCAGCTCGACGCCTCGCTGCTCCGATATGAAAACGAAGAATTAGCGTTGTAGCGAGACGTGTATTATACTAGACGATAATAATAAAAAAATATAATACTATAGACGCATAAAAGATAGCTACAAACACATTGCGATAACTATTGAATGTTAGCATTTATACTACAGAGTATTTATGCTATTAAAATGTGCTGTGCATGAAAACTTGCTCAATCGACTACGAATATCCAGGCCTTTGCATTGATTTAATTATACGTATGCTCAGTTATTAAAAGAGCCTTCTAATATTAAAATTAATTTATTTTGTAAGTTACTACTTCGGTATAACATTATTCTACCTATTGATTTCAATCTTGTATTATAATAATATACGCCCCAGACAAAATAAATCAGAAGGATGAATGCGTATTTCGTTTATAAGCTTGCATTTGTTTTATAGAAACCAGGATAACTAAGGAAATTAAAAAAAAGTATCCCACTCATTAACCTAAACAGAAACCTGCTTGGAGTCTATAGACACAAATTCCATCTACTAAATTCTTTTAATTAAACTCTACAACGGACTTGTCAAAGCACCATTTTTCACCGAAACGTGAGTTCAGCAACTCTGGAAACAAACGCAATTAGTAATATTGTATTCCTTTGGCTTTATTTAACTTTGGTCATTGAATCTTATGTTGAGACGAGTTTTATTTTATTCTATTACCGTTTCGCCTTTTAAGTTTCCGCTTAAGTAGTACAATTAAAATTCTTGTCGTTTAAGGCGTCTTAAATTCGGGCTATAGAGACGTTAGATAAATTCGTAAGTTGGAATTGCTAACCAGTCATTAGAAAGTTAAAATGGGTATTAGTGGTTATTTAATAGAGTTAGGAGAACGATCCTTAATTGGACGTCACACTTAAAAATATAATACCTATTCTGACGTACGATAACAAACCTAATACCTTACCTTTCTCCTGCTATTGCAATTGCTTAACGGATCAGGCAAGTTGAACTTTTTAGTCACGAAATAAGTTTATTTGTACTGTGTTATGCATTTTATACCCTCGGGATTTCTAACTTTGCTGGTGTATACTGCTCTTTATGTAGAATTCAGATGTAATAACTAATGTTCTGTGTCCTAACTCCGCTGTGAAGTTTTGATACTAATTCTACTGTTTCGGTATTAACGTTATGGTTCTACGTGGACTAAAAGTTTTAAGTAAGCATTAGGAAATTAGAAAGTTCATATTTATGGGAATGTATATCCACTTTGTATTTATGACATGATTCATAATAAATAAAGCTTATGAAAAGAGAGTTCGCTGTTATTTACGAAATTATTTACTTGATGTTGACTGGAAAACAATGTAATTCCGTTCAGTTATCTAAGAATTAGAAGAAGTCGAAGTAAGGAAAGTATCATACGAAGCTAACTTATGAGTATTAAATAAATTTCTGACTAGCTTTTAAATTAAAATGTCATAAAAGGACGATATAAGTATCTGATCTCTTATATTCTAGATTTGATTTCGAGAATGTTACTTTTAGATATCCATGGAAAATTATACCATCTCTTTTGTACACCACGAACTGAATAAATTAAAAATTTTAGAAACGAAACACATACTATACATACCTGCTAGATTTATGTATGCGTAGAACATTTTCAAGTTAAACAAGTTTCCGAATGTCTGCCTGCGACTGTGTGACAGGCAGTTCGTAGTTCCTAGCAACAAACTTTGTTTGCGGACTGTTTCAAATTTTCTACGCGACCGAAGCCAAGGGTTTTGTACAGTATTGAAATGATCACGTTTATGAAATTGAGCTCAAATTTTCACTTCGAAGTTGAATTCTAGTACAAGCTCAAAGTTGCATAAGTTCGGAGCTAACTTCCACACATATTAAATTTCATAAAGTATTGATACCATTCGTGCTCAGTTGTTCGTAAAGCTCTTAATATGTGTGCGTGTGCTTAATACTATTAGAACTTATCCATTCATATTTTTAAAGTGTTAGACAAAATCACATAGTTAAAATTATCTATGTATAGGTTTTAGTAGGAGTCGACAATTTTTTTTATGGAATCACGGGCAAACGAGCAGACGTGTCGCCTGATGGTAAGCGATTACCGCCGCCCATGGACATCTGCAACACCAGAGACGTAACAGGTGCGTTGCCGGCTTTTGGGGGTTAGGGAGGAGAATGGAGATGGGAAGAGGGGTTGGGGTATGGGCCTCTGGTATCCTTCATCGTGTTGCTGGACGAGGCGGGCAAATTGTTCGAGAGGGTGCTCTCTGCCCGCATCGTCCGGCACCTCAGCGAGGTGGGCCCAGACCTGTCGGACGCTCAATTCGGGTTCCGAGAGGGGCGTTCGACGGTCGATGCCGTGATGCGCCTGTGGGCGGTGACCGAAGAGGCGGTGAGCTGTGGCGGCGTGGTGCTGGCGGTGTCTCTCGACATCGCCAACGCCTTTAATAGTCTGCCATTCAGCTGCATCAGGGAAGCGCTCCAGTACCACGGGGTGCCAGAGTACCTGAGGCGGCT
>PKRV01000143.1:0-56801 GCA_003709505.1 Hyphantria cunea | reverse complement strand
AAAAAAAAAAATGGGCCTCTGGTATCCTCACTCACTCGGTGAAACACAGCGTAAGTGCTGTTTCACACCGTTTTTCTGTGAGGCCGTGGTATAAATCCGGTCGAGCCGGCCCATTCATTTTAAAAATATATATAAATGAGCATTTTTGTTTGATGTACACCTCACACACCTTCATTACTAAGACGATCACCGTCAAATACTTTTTAAGCCTAAGGTGGGTTGAGGATAAACAATAAATGATATTCTTCATCTTGAGACAGTATCATAGTCTCCAACTTTTCAACGATATAAGTAACAAAATTATTAAGAATTAAATTGAACGAAAAAAGTTTAAAATGATATCAGCATTTACATATGCTTTATAATTGGAAAGAAACTTCACATTTCTCGTATCCACGTCTATTTCCATTTTAAATTGATCTACTAGCTAATGCTGGCATGATGTAATTAAAGTTAGAATAAAAAACAAAATCTTAACACGCCGTGCTTTGAAATCTATACCTCTCGATTATCCGATTTCGATACCTTGATTAAGATATTCTTTTTTGTGAATAACAAAGCACTGTCTCTTTAGATATAGGAAAATAGTAACAAAAAAGATATTCCACTACCATGCAATTGACTGGAGTCTACCAAATAAATTAGTAACATGTAATATTATACACACAATAACACGAAACCAATCCAAGGTAATACTAATTCAGTGAAAGGTTTCGATATAATACTAAAGTCGTTACTTCGATTGAATGGTCTATTGTTCTATTTAGAATGACAGTGGGTCGAGTAATAATGTGAAACATTCAGTAATAGATCAAATAACTTGCTCATTTCAAAGGCATAGAGATCATAAATAATCCTAACCTAATATAGTAGTTCATATTTCTCGGGAATACAACAATACTAATATGATGATAGTTAGTACAATACTATTTGTTAAGGCTGATAAGCCAAAAAACGAATTTTGCCAAAATGAAAAATCTGAAAATGAATTTTGATTCGTTAAAATCAGATTAATAACTAAAAAGAAAAATCTCAAAGTTGATGCTATGTATAAAATTGTAATGCATAAACCAATAGCTAAATTAGTTTAATCTTTAAAAATATACTTTGATCGGAAGATTCAAAAACCTTATCTCTACTGAAAAAATTAATACCTATCTTTTTATTTATTCGGCTTCCACTCTAATGAAATATTAGGTTAATCGGTTAATTTTTTGATATTATTTTTTAAGTGAGAGGGATATATTCTGTAACGCAGGGCATTTTAAAATATTCATAGATCGGGTACAAAAACCATCAAGACTCAGATCAGCCGTTCACCAGTCGTCTTATATAGGAATCAAACCCTAACACTGTGCAGGAGAAAGCGACAACGTGACGGCTTAAACCACTATGGTAATCTTAAAGTAAATACATGAATAATATTATATTGGTTTTTGATTTTGATGTCAAATTTTGTAGAGCAATGGAAAATACAAGTAGATTATAATTCAATTTGTTTGAAAGATTCTTGGAGAAAGGAAGCGTTAATATCTATCGCAATGAATTTGAAAACTCGATGGTATTATGTGTATGAATATTCCAAATTTCAATTGAGTTTCTGACATATTTATGATTATAAGGTCTATAAAATTCAACTCCAACGAATTTCCAATAAACACAAAGCAATATTAATGGCGGCATTTTAAGACAACATCAATAGAATTTGTTAGAAGTTTCGTCTCGATTCCACGCCCGAGGAATAAGGAGGAAGTCGTTAAAATGTGAACTCCAACAAGTGTTATCAAAGGAAATTGGCTTTCGATATGCCATTGTTGTTACTGGAATATTATAACTGTAGATTATAACTATATCTCATGAACATCTCCAGATTATATTTGGTGTATAACATTGCAAACTATTTTTCAGGGCTCCGTAACTAAAATCGCGTCCATGCGTCTGAATGCTCACAATATGTCTGACATAGTATTAGTGTTAAGAACCCGTATTTTCTTTTCTAAAGACAGGCCTATGTCAAATAATGGACTGTCAAAGGCTGATGATAATGATAACGAAAATAGTTTTATGGACGACCAAAAATTTTATAAGAATGCAATACATATAGGTATATTGCAGAATTAAATTTCAATCGGTAGAGAAGTTACCGTATGAAATTATAAGAAAAAAATACACACGTATTGACATAATTTTGCAGTGTTTTTTGTTAGGTTTATATAATACACTAGTAGATTTTTTTCCAACTTACTTTTAGTGGTATGAAGTTAAGCAAACAAATGTACAAAGCAAAATGAAACCAAAAGAACCAATCTTCTTTAATGAACTGATTTTTGTGTATTGTAGTGCAAATTCCAATTAGAGTACTCAATCTAATTGGAATTTACAGATAAAATAAACATTTTCGGCACTTGCAGAAAACGTTTTTTTTATTTGACTAAGTGTATAGTTTAGCTTAGCTAGTTCAGAATAAAGATTGTTTAAATTAAATAAACACTACGTGGTGAAACTTATGGCAATGAAATCGAAATGAAAATGTTATGATAAAAATCTTTCCACATTTTGCTATTTGTATTGTAAATGTAGGAACCTAGTTTATATTAATCTTAAGTGAATGACGTGAAAATATTTTTCTTTGAGAGTTAAGTCATTGTGGAACAGAATCAAATTTTGTTAAATATACTTTCTCAATACTCTTAAAAGTATTGAGAAAACAAGTAATGAATAATTAAAAAAACTGACTGCGTATAATGTACCCAGTGTCACTCTCATGACGAAGATGAATCTAATGATACTACTCACATAAAATACGTCAAGCCGTTTAGGCTTTACGGCGTGCCAAAGAAATATAGATACATACATGCATTCGAAAAACATAACCCTTCCTTCTTTCGCAGTCAGGTAATAGTAATGCACAGATCTAGCCTAAGTTTTGCCGTGATGTATTGAACAGTATACAAAAGTACCACTTCTATTTATGAATATTATTTTAAAAACTTCATTCACCGAAAATTATTTTTTGCATTTGAAAAACCTTCTTAGATATTTTTGGCAAAACAACTTATGCAGAAACTCGATTTCGCTTCATAGCTGTAAAATACGACTGTAGAGTACATCTGGCGTCTGTGTGTCGTCGATCTATGATTTTTTGTGTAGTTTCAATTTAACGTTAATAAATGTCACTTAGTGTCTTAATTGAATAATTGAATTTGAAATTGAATTCGACGAGTTGGAAATAGACAAAAAATTAAAATGTTCGTCTACTTTTGGAAACGATTTGTTGATTTATTGGAAAATCTATAAGGAGGACTGAAAGATTAACTAATCATTTATGTCTTTATTAGTTAGTAACTTTATTTTATGTTTAATATTGATCTCAATAAGTGCAGAAAAGTTCATATTACGTGAGTTATATATTGTGCAACTCACCCTGTTCTAGTTTTAATATAAACATCAATACAGACACCCTGTTTCCTCTCCTGAAAAAGACTGAGGATTTCTTTTGTAAAGATGCAAGGCAAAATACTAACGGAAAAACAGTGATTGCATGCATGAATGAGATGGGATATATGTATAATATATAAGGAGCGGTTTCATGAATAATGAAGGTATATCTTCATAACTTTCAATTGCAGTTTTTCCGATATATATATCAAAAAAACCGCAGTAAACTGTTCTACTATTTTAGTAATTTGTTAATTCATGTTTATATTGGATCATAGTCTAAGTAAACTTGGTTACGGTTAACATTTCCAGTCAGTTTTGAGGAATTGCAACATTATATTTTTGGCAGATCTAGGACGTAATAACCAAAAAAGAAAGAGGAGAATAGAAAAAAAGAATTATTATTACCAGTAATATTTATAAAATATAAAAATAATAAAATAGACATTTTAAATAGGAGTAGGAGCTTATTCTAGAGAAAAAGAGAGAAATCATACAGTTACTCAGTCATAAGAAGTATTTGTGATCCGAGGATACGAGAAGCATAGCCATGTATTTTGTAAACTGATCTGATAGTTTGTGGGAAAAGGGGTTTGTGAAGCTGAGAGGTGCGATGATCTGTAACGATGTTAACAGTAAGTAGCAAATTGGAAACTTGATCCCCCTTTTCTCTCGGAGGAACGTGAAACCCGTTCCTCCACAATGACGATAATTACGATTTTGTAAATATATAACGTAAGAGAGAGTGAAATCTTGAAACAAACCGTATATCAAGGCCTCAGAAAACCGGTGTTAAACAGCTCCTGTGCTGTGTTTCACCGAGTGAGTGAGGATACCAGAGGCCCATAATCCCCTTCCTCTCATCCCCCAAAGTTGGCAACGCACTTATGACGCCTCTGGAGTTGCGGATGTCCATGGGCAGCGGTAATCGCTTACCATCAGGCGATACGTCTGCTCGTTTGCCCCCTCTTCCATTAAAAAACCAACCCATATGACTTACATGATATAGTACGCCTAAACCTTTTTTGAAAAGACAGGCCTTTGTCCAACAGCATCATCATCAGACTATTAAAAGTTGTTGATTAAAGTAAAATTATATTATGAATTATATTTTCAAAAGTATTTTCAAATCAACTGCATATGAAATATTTTGAAAAAAGTTCTTGTCTTGATACCCGAGTGCGAAAGAAATATGTTTTTCGAGTGTATGTTTGTATGTATGTATGCCTGTATATTTCTTTGGTACGCCCTAGAGACTAAAAGGCTTGTTGTATTTTTATGTGAGTGGTGTCAAGATTCGTTCTAGAAGCGAGAGTGATACTGGGTATATTTAAATAAAAAAAAAAGACAAATACTTGTTTGTCATTGAAATACCGTGGTTTGATTAACATAGTTATCGTATTACTCGAGGAAAATACCTCAATTGGCTCACAAGGAAATATGAAAGAGATTTGTAGAAATTGGTTTAGTTCCCGTCGAATCTGTGATAAACATACAAATAAAAGTCATAATATACTGCCTGCTACCATTTTATTAGGTCAATACTTACAGGGCTTTTGCATATGTTTTTTCAATTAACAAAATGTTCCCATTCAGTATTGTAATGATTTTCATTTTATAATATTCTGATTGGTATTAACTTTTTTCAATAATCAACGTGATACTTCCGGTCAATTATTGTTTCGTAACTGTATTTCCATTGGATACAGCTTTTATTTAAGTTAACTATATTTTGTATACCTAGAGCAGAAAAGCGATTTAAACAACTTTAACAATGTGTCTTAAAAAATAACTATATATTTTATAACGATAAATAGAAATATCTTTTGATAAGGTTTATTACATTTTATGAATTATACTTCTCAAAATAGAGACCATTACTAATTGATTGAGAACGGTCTTGGTACATTACTGTTATGAATTTGTGACCTTCGACTTTTATCTCATTGAAGTATTTTATTTAAATATGTTGAGACATAATAATAAAAAATCGCTTTGTGTAAGTTATCGTATCGGAAAATCCACCTAACTTATACTTTTAAGAGGAATATAATCTAAGAAAATCGGTATCCGGCGACACCACTCGGGTTTATGAGGTCGTGAAATACGGCGATTATCATAAACGGGACGTTTTCGTCATTCAACGAGTGCCATTAGAAAGGGATGGTGGAGCTCGCGAAATGGCAGGCTTTATCGCATGTGTATACATTTACGCATACGAGACCTATATATTTTTGTGAGCTAGTGTACAAAATGCGAATGTACTTGATGGCCTAACATTCTCTTTGGCGGAATTTAAATTCTTGGTGAAGGAAAATAATATTTAACTATGTAGACATACAGTTGTTCCTCCTCTTTGGGGTCATTGTCCTTACTACTGAGGGTCGTGAACCTCTACCTATTACGATACAAACCATGCTTTACCTTGTATAATTCTGTGGAACCTTTCCTTAGTGGTTATTTCGCAGATCTAATCTGACGGCACGTAGCACTCCTTCCTATTGATAAAGTTCCATTTATTTATCTTGTTACAAGCAGCTTTTCACGGATGTAACTTTATTTCTTGACTATATAAATAAGATCAAGCAATTCAAGATCGAAGCATATTTGTAATTTATAATATTATATTAATTATGAATACAATACTCATAACGACTGTATTTAGGTTATGATTATTTCGTGGCAATTTTATATAAATATATCGCTTACATATACTCACATTAACATGTTTTGTAGGAATGATTTATGGCCCCAGTAACATTTGCGAAAGCAAGTGAATGTCATTTATCTACCTGTTGTAATACCACAACAGTGTTTACGACACCCTTGGGATTTTACGGAGTGATATTTTCCTAATGATGAAAATGACGTCATAAGTATAAATGACGTGGACGATATATTTAGGCTTAAAAACTAAACTTAAGTACTTTATACAAATTATTATTTTTTTTTTCTTTAAAAAGACAACTCTCGCTTTAGGAATATAAATTCCTGTGTCGCGGGGATCCTTACAAACATACATGAAACGGACACAAAGTACACCCAGACTTAGAACAACAATTTATGGATCACACAAAGTGTTGTCCCATGTAGGATTTGAACCCACAACACTTGGCGCAGTAGGAAGCGGTGTGGCGACCACTGAAACCACTAGGCCAACCGTGTAGTCAATACATTAGGATGCTTCTAGTCTAGTGTCTTGAATGTTATGAGATTATTGAGAACTAAAATAAATTTACAAATAATGTTACTCATAGTTGTTACAGTGTTAAGCAACGATCATTCATGAGTTTAATAGTAAGTGCTATTATTTTTCCAAGTTATTCTACCAGTATCAGACAGGGTTACGAAACAGATATCTTTGTTTTTATTTCATTTTATTTTATTAGCTTATGTACTAAGTATTTAAATCGACGGACTTAATGCCCTGGGTATTTTCTCTCAGGCAACTTTCGGGTGGTGTAGAAATCTTATGAGTCAGGTGTTCAGAGGTTATACTTATGAAGTCAGTTGAAATGTACTAAGTTCACAGTTAATAACAAATTACATACATATACAAACATGCATATATCAATATGTAAATATTATATTTTTACGTAATACCTATCAATATTAATATAATTTCACCTTTAATATTTATAAGTCACTTACAGATTCCGTTGAATTTATTTACCCACCTACCTACAAGTAAGATTCCTTCGGGGCACAGGTTCAAACGTCTCTGATTGCTATGATACATTATTAATATGACGTGTCATGTGCTTATGAATATATAAAAACTAACTTCGTTTTGCGTGACACATTCATGTATAATGTTTGTATAAGATTATTGTGTTGGTGAAGTACCCTACAAACACACAGTCACGTTGATGATTAAATGTTCTCAACATTTTTAGAACTCACCCATTGTAAAAGTTTGAATTAGTATTTAAACATTATTTGTGGTTGACTATTTTGATAGCTTTATATATATAAATAAACTATACAAATAAAAAAAATTGGAGTGTCTGTTTGTAATATCATCATCGTCATCATTAACAACAACCCATAATGTTTCACTGCTGGGCTTGGGTCTCCTCTCAGGAGAGGGTTAAGGCCATACAGGTAATATTATACGTGGTACATATGCCAAAATACATTTTTTAAATTTTTATCTGTCTGTCTGTTTGTTCGCCTAATCTCTGGAACGGCTGGACTAATTTTGACGGGAATTTTACTTGCATATATCTGATGATATAAGGAGTAACTAGCAGCGTTACTCAGGGTTACAACATTAACCGCGGAGAACAACACGGGCTTAGTTAGCATTTTTAGCGAGTTCACTGACGAGATCTGTATTAAAATTGGTGGACTACTGACTGTTTATGAATGCAATAGAAAACTGTGATATGCTCATTGGATATTCGTTTAGAAGATTTAAGTCAATATGTATATTTGTATAGAAATAAAATGTAAGTCATTTGCTGATCAAAACAAATATTATGAAAGAGTAACAACTCAGACGCGACCTTCAGTAATTGAAAAACGGGACAAGTGCAAAAGAAAGAGAATATTGTTTTCTTTTTTTATGGTATAGGAGGCAAACGAGCAGACATATGATGTCTGATGGTAAATGATTACCGCCCCCCATTGACACCCACAACACCAGAGGCGTCAGAAGTGCGTCGCCGGCCTTTGGGGATGGGGAGGGGGAGGGGGAAGGTATTGGGTTAAGGGCTTCTGCTATCCTCACTCACTCAGGGAAACACAGCGCAAGTGTTGTGTGACACCGGTTTTCTGTGAGGTCGAGCCGGTCCATTCATGCTGAAGGGCGGCTCTCCCACGGTTTAATTTATTTTGGTTTTATATATTTCGTAAACCTGATACAAGGCGCCATCCACCTTAAACTTAGCACAGCTTGTACTTTGAAAACTAGATTTGCTGTTAGAATACTTATATTCATTTCTTTAAACATATAAGTATATACATAGAAAACACACAAGCTACTAAACTGATATTTGCACATCATATAAACATATGGTCTGACCCGGGAATCGAACTCAAAGTATCACGCATAGCTGTTGTGTATGAATAAATGGCAGAATGTGATGTAAGGAATGCTTATATAGTCACCCTTGTTAAGAGCGTGTTATACAAGATGGTCACAACAGTATAGTTTACTAAACAACTGAGCCAGTAACACTCAAATTACTGAAAGAAAAAATAATCTTTCTAAAGGTATTTTTCGTAATGAAAAATATTTCCGTGAATGAAAAGCATCAAATTAAAATGTCATTTAATGTTTCATTTACAGTCGACATTTATATAAATAACTCTATTGAAGTCTAATGGCACAGAATTAAGTTTCTGTAATGTTCATCGCGCTTGTGTAATTATTCATTCCACGTGGAGTTTATAACATAAACGTTCAGGTCATTGTTCTGTATAATAAAAAAATTAAATAACAGCCGTAAGGATGTGTGATAAATTACTTTTACTGATTTCTTTTTTCCTTTTACATGATTCTAGGTTCGTTATTTATAAACAGAAAATTACCTACTAATATTAAATTTTAATGCGTAGTTGTTATATACAAAAATAATAATATACTCGAAAATTGTAACCATGCTCCATACTTTTGGAACGGCGCAGCTACAGACAGTAATGTAACGTTTCGAAAGTCCTTGGAAAGGTTCAATTGAAATAAAAACTGTTTGATTTTGATACTTTTCGTACTTTCAGTTTTGAAATAACTTAGCAGTTAATAATTCATAAGATCGGCAAATAACTAGAGATTGCAACGAGAGAAACAAGTAATTTCTTACTTAGTGGTAAAAACTTAATTAATAATAAGAAGCAACATAATTAACTATTACTATCTGTGTTTTTACTTTTATTTCAATGCTACATGCACGGGATTGATAATACTAATAGTTAGATAACAAGGGTAACCTCTGGATAATTAATTGCCTCGTATGTGAAGCCCTAACCATTTGCCAACATTGATATTCTATTTACTCAATCTGTAAATTAAAGCCTAGGCTTTCACGACTTTAAACATTGAAAGGGCAGGGTCTTAATTTGGGAACAAGAAGTATTTTACTAATATAATAAGTAAATGTTGTTAAAAATCTGAAAGTAATTTAATTTATAAGTATTTAAGAGTAACCATTTATAACCTCTGAAGGATGAAATCGTTTTATTCTTTTAAAGTAACATATTGTTATCTATTAGGCAACTTCCTGCTCTGAAAATGGAAAAATGCCATGAAAAATATTGCTACTCGTATCTTTTCAAGTCAAACAAAGCTCGCTAGAGACGGACACAACAACAGAACAAGAAACAATCATTCAATCCAAACAGAACTTATTTGTCAACCATTGAATAGGGGCGTCGCTCACGCCTCTTTATACACACATAGCAAACATATTGTGATGTATTGGCCTAACCATACATAAGTGTATGTTTTTGTATTTCGAGTAAAACACTATGAACTCTTTCAAGTAATAGTCAAACTCAATTTTTTTAAATGTGGTAAAATAAATAAGGTTTTAAGCTACCTCGCTAGTTTTACGTAGTGCATGGGCGTGATTGATATAGGTGTAAACAGGGCAAAATAGACAGATTTACAGAAGGTCGCTCAATTGATTAATTTGTGATATTAAAAAAAATATATCATAACACTGTTAACCAAACTCACCGAAATGATCACTTTTTGGAATGTAAAGATGTGATCAGCCAGACTTCGAAGCGATGGAGATTTTCACATCAAAAGAAAGCAAGGATGTTAAACTTATACATGCTAATTAAAAAAATATACTATGTAAAAGCATTTAAACTCAGAACCACAAATTGTGGTACATGTTGTTTTGTGTAAGTTTCAAAACCACACTACTTATCACCATCAACCTATAATAGTATCCTGTTGGACTTAGGCCTCTCCTCGAAAATAGGCTTTCGTTCGGATTTAAGGTGTTTTCTATGTACAATATGTAGGTATTTACTAAAAAAATGTGTATTTACATAAGTTGTCTAGTACCCATAATACAATCTCTGCTTAGTTTGGGACTAGGTGGAATTGTGTGTTAGATGTCCGAAACTATTTATTCATTATTTATTACTATTATTACTTCAAGATTAAAATCACAAACCGAATTCTCAAGGGACCTAGAATCTAGATAACGTTGTTCAATTCTACCTCACTTAATCCTACCAATTCTTTTAACGTTGTTTTATGCAGGCTAGACAATTTCTTTCTTATTATCATTGCAGCATTTGTGAAGAAAATACCCGATTTCAAAGAAATCGTAATTTCATATTGCTTTTATAATTAAGTCTCCAGACAGTATCACAGGTCTCTAATTCTAAATGTACTGTATTTTTCAGATATATTTACTATTAAAGAACTGCTCATTCACCAATTAAATAAATCAATTCAAGTAAAAGTGACCAAGTAGCTCTTGTTTTTGGTAAACACTTATCAGCAATAAACCATACAGAGCAAAAAATCATGTAACTGTATATATTTTCAACAAGAGAGTTTTATAAACATAATATTAGGTTAACATAATCAGTGCAGTGAAACCACCCCTTTTTATACAATCTATAAACAACAGCTGTGGTAAACACAAACTTACATAAACTTCATAAACTTTGCAACATTCTAACTTATAAAAACTTAACGCTTCTCTGTATTGAACATCCACCTAAGCCATTTTATATCCTAAGACAAGGGACCTAGGCGACAATATATGATACCAAATGTGCTGTTACATTATTTTGTATGAGAACCCCTAAAGTCAAAATTACACACCGAAGTTGATAAGCTTGGTTGAAAATGACGCGAAATTCGCAATAGGTTCTTGTGTAACTCGACATAAAGTAGAATAACATAACATACTAAGTAAATAAAGCGGGTCACGTCGAGTCATATAATAAAACGTGAACGTTTCAAGCTGTGTACCAAATATTCAGTTAAGGTTGGATCTACTGAGGGAGATACAAACATTACGTGACCAGCATTGTGGGGATACGTGGACATCTCCTTAACTGACACAACTTATAATAAAGACTTTATTAAGGGAGCGTATTGTTGTGTGAACAGACCTTTGGGAATATATGATATTGAAATGTGACTGGATGTAATGTTTTTACATTTGCTACATTTACCGTATTATAGTTTCTGACTACTCAGAGGTGATTAACAAAAAATAGTTATCAACAGTTTTTTTACAGTTAGGTTGATTTTTCAGCAGTTTTGTTTAGCATTTGAATCTAAGCAAGCATTAGCAAACATTGACTGACATGTCGATGTAGAGGCATCAGAATAACGCCGCCGAAGAATTAATAATGGTACAAAGTTTTTGAAATCCTCTACAATTTTAATGATTGTTATACAAAAACCTACCATCCTGAAAAATAGCGCTTTCGCAATTCGTAAGGAAGATTTGTTAGATTTGATAATGTTGATTTTGAGACCCTTTTGAAACTTAATATTACGTTTAATTTATCGTTGAAAATAGGGATGTTGCAATCGTTGTGTGTGGAATTTATGTATGTTAGAATAGAATAGAATAGAATAGAATACACTTTATTGTACAACATATATAACAGTTTACATAAATATATAGTTTACATAATACATCAATTGAATCACCGTGTACAAAAGGCGGCCTTGTCGCTAAAAAGCAATTTCTTCCAGCCAACCTTGTATGTTATATTCATGTATGTAATCAGTTTTAAACTGCTGTTGACTTTCCTGATGATCTAGTGGTTGGTGATTTTGATAGTGTAGTTGAAATCGGGGTATCGATTCCCATCCAGGACTAAAAATAATGTGATTAGCACAACTGAATATGTGAGGGTAATTTTTCATGCCAAAGGATACAATGATTATCTATCGAAGAGAAACATATCAAAGTAGTATTTTAACTTTTTAAGTAAATCAATCAATCAATCGCCATCTACTGCTGAACGAAGTTCGCCCCTAAGGGGTATCAACAAAATTATTTAAAATTACCATCTTGAGCAGTATAAATGAGCAACTTACAACGTAACATTCTGTCAGAGCCAGAGGTCACTTGTCAGACTATAATAGCCCACTGCAAGTGCAGTTCGCTTTGAGATTGTATCTCTATTCTACCCAGAACATGCTGCTGTTACAAAGTGCTGGAGCCTTGAATTTCACTTAGAACTTAGAATAAGTAATATTAGTGAATTAAATTTGGTAAAGTAAAATGGAAGGTTGTGATAAAATATCATTAATGTAACAGTAAAGATAAAACATTATGAGAAGAAATTCCTCTCAAACAAATTGGTTCACCAATACAAAAATCAAATCTTCAAGAAAAGAGCATAAGTCCATCTTAAAAGGCCGGCAACGCACTGTGACGCCTCTGGTCGTCCAGGCAATACGATCATATCGTTTGCACCCTATTCTACTCCGTCACTCATATACCGATTTTGAGCAGTTTACTATTTTATAATGAACAAAATAAATCGTATTGTCCTTTAATATATATTTTTTAATTTAAATTTTATTTAATTTGTACGTATTGGATTTCTTAATTAGGACTGAATATACTTGTAAGTATTTTCGTCATTTTTTATTTACTAAGCGCGTACGTTACTTGGATCAAATAGCTTCGATAGTGGTCACCGGCAGTTAACTTTGATAACACAACCCAAGGCCTCAAACAACTGTTTACAAAGCCTTTAGCTTTTTATGAGGCCATTTTGGTAGGAACTATCGTCTAAAAAGAACCATAACATTATTGAAATTGGTGGACACGGTTAGGAATTATTCATTTGTCGGGCAAGGAGATTTTCAAACTATGAATCCCCTTCCTCATGAAAGTAGGTTATTGACTTCGAGGAGGTTAATATTTAAACTTGTCAGGAACTTCCTATAGTTTAAATACGTGCATGTCAATTAAACTTATTCAAACTATGAATAAAAATGGTGACCGAAAAACTTTTAGCAGAAAAAAATTAAAGTTAACGCAAGCAGAGATTTTCCCGTCCTTTGTTATCAGTAGGTGTATACAATATACTAGCAGCTGACCCACGTAACCTCGTTTGAATGAACAAATTTGTTTACCATTAAGAATGGTGAGCCAACCTTGAAAGATAGACATATGCCGTTGCGGACTTCTTTGAAACTTTTAAAGAGAAGCGATTCTTGAATTCATTGTTTTAGTGTAAAATTATAATTTACGCAGCACACGCAATGATAGCTTTTAAAAGGAATCAGTATTCCTCGTTTTTATAACACTTTATTAATAATCAGCTTTCTTTGGCTGTCGCATGATAATATACAGCTGAAAAGTTTGTTTGTTTAGTTGAATTGTTAAATGACAGTTCAACAAATAGGACGTAAGTTTACAGCTTTTTCAGTAACTGGGCTATGTAATACTGAAAGATTTTTTCAATTCGGACCAGCTCTACTCTTCAACTTTATAATATAAGTATAGTTTTATAGTAAAAATAGTTTCATTTTGAAAAAGAATAGCCGCTCACATTATAGAATGCACTTGAAAAGATTCGTACTAAATCTTTTAAAATACTTTTACCACTCGTAAAATGTCATAATCCAAACAAACCCCCATTTAGTATAACATATAGGTCGCAGTATGTAAATTTTCTTCTTTAACTTGTTTGTTGGATAATCTCAGTAGTAGCTTGGGTAAATGAAGGTTTGGTGTTTCTTATCTCCGTGTTACAGTTGAGCTCTCCGCAGAAAAAAGTATGTACTTGTAGACAAATTTCTTGGGAAAGTTACTTGCATTCTAAGTCCGGACTAGTTCTATTTGTATTGTGACTGCATTTATTATCTGATAGATGATAGTCTGTTTTATTACTTTTCAACTCTTATTTAGTGATAATGTATGTCAGAATTTCATTAATTATATTTATAAAAATAATTGCTGCGATGTAACCCCATAGGCATTTTTTTTAAATAAAAGTAGCACGTGTCAAGTGCCACGGTGCCAGTTACTTCAAAACCAAATTTTATCAAGATTGGCATACCTGTATAAACGTCACAAAGTAACAAACACACATGCGCAAACAAATAATTCCAAACTTTCGCCTGTATAATCAGTGTGATCAATTTACTAATCGAGTTTGTATTACTAAACCACAGACCAAAATATAGACACCCTATTTATTAAAGATTCTTGGTTATTATGATCATTTATATCTTTTAGTTATTTGTTAAATGCTGCATTTGTGTAATCTGAGTTTGATATCATTCATATCCTTTAGAAATTATTCTAATATTAACAATTACTTATTGAAGTTCTGACTCGATTTTGAATCTTTTAAATAAACTTCTCAGTAAAATGGCTCTCGTTAGAGTTTATTTAATTTTCATTACGTGTAAATGTGTGTGTATAAATACATGTATGCTTGAGAAATTTACTTCTAAAGACTATAGTGCATCCTGTCTAATACATTTTTTTTATTTAACTTTTTTTTCAGAGCCAATAAAAAATACTTCTACTATTGTTGGTACAGTTCAAAACGTTTTCAGTAACAGGGAAATTCAGATACCAAGTTACTCGTTGATTTTTTAGTGCTCGCCATTTAATTAGACGACATTTTAGCTACTTAAGTAAGTCTCAAAAAACATTCAAATAATATTATACATTTTTACTTTATAATTTACTGAAAATTATGATTGTGGAACACGAAAGTAATATTTACTTTTAATATAATTGTATTTAAAATTCAAAGCTCAGACTTCCATACAAGGGCGGCCGGAACATAACAAGTTACATTTAACATTTTGACGGGTAATTTGGCACCGATGCGCGCCACCCGGCTCACATTGTATAGTTAACAGTCATGATATATTTCCTCCATACTTACTGTACATTTTGAAGTTTTTAAGATCCTTCTATACGAAAATTTGACTTTACTTGAAATAGAATTATGATTTTGTTACTTTCCCGATTGTGTTATAGCTAGAAAAGTTGGCAAAATACATAAATTTGAGATGTTGTCTTTGTTTAAAATATTCAAAAACACATTTTGTGTTAGTATAAAATATCCAAAAATATGAATGGACTATTCAATTATGAATAATCACTATGTTTTGATAAGATTTATTTCTAAGAATATATGTTTATTAACAAAATAAACTGATGTAAAATTTAGTTTTCACAGTGGAAAATACAGGTGTGTTAGTTTTTATACTTTAACATAAATTATGGAACCACTTGTCTAAGAAGTTTTGACAGTTTAAGGTAGAAACACTATATGATTTATGATTATAAACAAATGAAGTAGCCTGCATAAGTTTTTTTCAACTGCAAATATGTCTGAGAGCTCGAATACCCTCATTTATGAGGGTATCACCGTGTAATAAAAAATAAAAAAAAAACTAGTAAACTTAAAGTGAACTCTATTTGTACAGAAAAAAATTAATGAGCTTCTTTTGAAATTCCCTGTAAACCATGTTATTGATATAAACACATTATGGTACTTGAACACACTTCAGAATAAATTCAATTATGAAAATAATGAATGGAAATTTCAATAATGTCATTGAGTCGTAAATTGGTGAACAATTTTGATGTAATTTATAATTCGTTGATGAAAGATGAGTAAAAGTAAGATACTTTGAAATTCAAGTATTTGGTTACAGTTTTTTGGTTTGAAGGGATATAATTACTATATAGCAGTGAAAAATCTAGTTTAAAAACTACATGACTTTAAAAACTATAGCAGTGACAATTTAACTGTTTCTGAAACTCATTTTACATTATACTGACTTTTTGCCCGCGGCTCAGAAAGTATAACAAACATATAGACAGCTGAAGGGCCAATATGTGATTTGTTAAATATTTACATCCCGCACATTTGCCTGCGTAACGTAAAGTTTGATTACAAGGAAAGAAACTCAATTACAGTACTTTATTATATTATGTTATTAGTCCCTTATAGAATAAAGGAATGTTTTAAATAAAGTACTGACCAGTAGTACCTTATAAGGATACATCTGAAATGTACTATGTGAAACTTTACCAGGAACTGTCGAAACTGGCCCTTAGTTTATTTAATTCTAAAAGTTCCTAAACACGTGATCTTTAGAAATATAAATCCAGAAATACAAGAACGTTGTTTCCTAAGCAAATTATTCATATTTTCTAAGTTTCATAATTGAAATAAAAACTGTTATTGATTCTAGAAATAAAACTTTGATTTACTTTAATTTCTTCCGAACTCTTAGAACTGACTTCATAAAATTTAACCCAAAACCCTATCCTTTTATTTTATGTGCAAAATATCAGTATTTTTTAAAGACGCTTATATATATATGTGTCCATGTAACATATATAAATAAATAATAAAAATATATTTCGGAAATTTAACACACAACGCCATCTAGTTCCAAACTAAGCAGAGCTTGTATTATGGGTACTAGATAACTGATATAAATACATTTTTTTTTTGTAAATACCTACATATTATACATAGAAAACACCCAAACTCCGAAACAAATATTTGCAGATCATACAAACATTTGGTCCGACCCAGGATTTAAACCCGAGACCTCATGGACAGCGGTCGCGTACGCTATCACTGCGCCACCGAGGCAGCAATAATCTAAAATATGCCTCTATCCGAGAATTGTATTTCCGAAATTTGTAGATTTTGGTAGATGAGTTAAAAAAAAATTCAAATAGGGATGAAACTGGCTATTAAAAAATTAAAACAAATGAAAGCCCGATGAGTGAGATGTTACTTTTTTTTAAATGGGAACACTCATTACCAAATATTTACGTTCACCCTTTCACGGTGATAAATAGGTACCATATAAATAATATTTATTAAAATCGTAAACGTAATGGCGTTTGTTGTCACCGGTTGATGAATGAGCTCATCAGTCCCCAGGAATATCGTACGGCGCGTACTAAATTCGTATCAATCATTTTCACGCATCAGTCTCTATGTAAATACGAGTTTTATGTGAGAACACGTTCGTTTTCAATGGTAAGTAGCGCAAATGTGTTCCTACGGGACCAGAACGGCAGGCTGCGTTATTTTTAAACCATCGAATGTTTTAATACTTTCATATGTAATGTAGGAAATTCAAAGCTGTCAAAAGCAATTTTTACCTCTTTTCTGTGTGATACGGATTGTAAACCCCTAAAATCGTGGCTAATTTACCAACTGCAAATAAGTTTATATATGTATATAATATTTGTTTGTGATGCAACCACAATTTTATGATTTTTCCCTTACTTATACTGCATACATAACATTGCCTCATGCCAAATTGGGAATATCAAACGGGAAATACCCTGAAGTTATAAGTTTTAATTCCCTTGCGAGTGTCAAATTATGCGGCAAAATGCAGCATAAAAGCCCGTATGTTTATTTCAAGTTTCATTTTTCTCATTTCAGCAAGAGGCCACATATTTGAGTAATAGATTTAAATTTTAACTTAATACTTTCGCGCGCTCTTGAGGAGAAGGGGTTTTACATATGGTTTCGTTTTTGGTACGGAGTACCAACCCTTCGCGTATAAACACTAAAAACGTAGTGAACTAAATTTTTTATTCCTAAATTTATAACACTTAAGTTTGTTTAGTGATTTTCAAAATCATATTACGCTAAAAATATTTTTCAAATTTAGTTTGCCTAAATAACGGAGTTTTAAGGAAACATACAAAAAAGTAAAACTGAATAGAAGACCTTCTTCTTTTTTAAAGGCTGTTAATATTCTGTTTTATACTTATGTTTCATCTAAGCGGTATATTTAGTTGCTTGAAAGGAGCGCACATTTTTACGAATAATTTAGCTAATGTAACGAGCAGCAAAGA
Source organism: Hyphantria cunea (assembly GCA_003709505.1). NCBI lineage: Eukaryota > Metazoa > Arthropoda > Insecta > Lepidoptera > Erebidae > Hyphantria > Hyphantria cunea. The sequence goes on along the minus strand of PKRV01000143.1, from coordinate 38,553 downwards.
GCTTTGTTTATTTCACCAAAATGTTGTTGAAAATCAACCATGTATTGTGTGGATAAATCCTTTTAAAACCTTTTTCAGTATTTTTGAAAGCTGGTCTATTATTTTTCAATCGGTATTTTAAATTCATACATTTCCTTAATAAAATTAATCACTGGTGTTATGGAATTAAACTTCTTTTTTGTAGTGAAACTTTGTGTATAGTGGGCTTCCCGTGGGTACGTCATATCATATTATTATTTCAGGTTACTACCGTTTTGTCACTTAACATTGAACCACTGCGTAGTTGTTAACAAACGCCGCATGTTAGTGGCAAAGCCCGGACTTAAATAATTGATAGCAGTAGCTGAAACAATAGCAGCGATGAACAATTATTATTTAACCGACGTAACAAATACTCTTACCGCAATAAACTCTCATTTTAACGTTATTTGAGAATACTTGTAATGAGTTGAAAATTGTATTATATGTTTCTGACTTTAGACTTCCTTTCTTACTTATATTTGGAGCAGCTTTGTAGCGCCATCAAGAGAACTGTTAAAAGTATCTTAGAACAAATAAGAACACAAGTGGAAGCCTGACTCGTACGTTGATCTGTATGTTTAAATAAAAAGTTCGTAGAATCTCAGTAGTCGAGTCTGTCTTTTTTTCTGTTTGTTCAAAAGATAAAGTTCGAGGTTTAGAACTGAAAGTATATATTTTTGCATCGATATTTCAAGCACCAAATATAAGTTTTATTAGATTTTTCCAAATGAATAATTTCCCTAACAAGCAACGTTGGGTAAATATAGCACTCGTGCATTTTATTACGACACACACATATCTAGGTACACTACTATTTTTTTTAAAAGTTTTTATTTAAGACTCGTAGTAGATAACTATTTATTTGTGTGTCTCTGTCTAGGGTAGTCTAAATATTGAAAGTATATATTTGACCTTACACTGGATATTATAAAATACAAACAAAAAATACTTATTGTTATTAAACTTAGCTTTTAAAAAAAGAAAATAAACATATACAACATGTTCATGACCTAACAGTGACCTGACCACCGTGCTGATGAAGATAGGGAAGCGTGCTGGTTAACGGTGGTGCGGTCAAAGGTTGAACTTTGCCTCCTTAGCGCGGGACTATATTTAGGTTAGGTATGGCCAAAACGCCAGCGCGCTAACAATTGAGTGCTAGCAATATTTGTCAATCAAAACGCAAATTTTCAATAATTTTCAAAGAAAGGTGACAAGTCGCCCCGATCCAAGATTCAGGTCTTGGCGATGATCAAAAAGAAATCAAAAGTACAAAAAAAAGCCTGGGTGAGTTAAATTTTTCAGATTTATTTTTAAATGCGTTAATATTAATATTCTCAGTGATCATCTCAAGTGAAATTACATAGTTTTGAGGAAAGCCCTTTGTGCCCTCTCCAAATGCAGAAATAAAGTTTTGTATAACTTACCACAGACAGAAATGCAGTAAATTAAAATTGATTGGTGATGATGAGGTCATATATACCTTATGCGTCACCATCTCATTTGTAAACCGGTGTTGATACTTGGAAACATCTACCTGCACACCAAGATGTCTAGAAATAGCAACATCAGATATTATTGGACAAAAAACATTCAGTCCTAAGGTTTTGCAATTATATGTAAAAATTTCACAGTTTGGTAACTTTATATTACATACCTCATTTACAAACAGTTAGAACATAGTAGGACTGAGAATACTACCCTGTTGTACCCCGTGACTAGTCCTCTCTGCAACACTCAGTACTTTCCATATCTTTACTCCTGAACACGATCAGAATGTCAGCTCTTAAGAATGACCAAAGATAAACCACGAATCATGATTTTTTTTAAACTAAAAAAAAGGTATGAGAATGGGAATAGAGACTGTGTCAAATGCTTTTGACAATTCTAGAAAGACTCCATAATATTCGTGACCACTATAATCAACGGCCGTTGCTATGCTTGATAGTGGACACAAATATTAAGTGTAAGTCTACTTTTATTTGTATTTTAATAACCTGCTATTAGTTAATTGGGAGCTTATATACTTATGAAATAATCTTATTGAAACGTATTCGTGATTTTAAATAAATATCTTTCGAAATTGATGATTCCTTACATAATCAAAAACAATTATATTGAAATGAAATTTTACAGCTATTTTAGGTATTATACTTCAGCGTTATGTAAATCTCCTATATTTTAGAGAATATTCCAAAGAAAAGGAGGTACAACTAAGTATGTTAGACTCTTTGACAAGCAAATGTTTCTTAAAATTGTATTCAATTGTGACTAATAAATGTATAGGCAGGTAATTATTTTCTAAGCAGGATAAAATACTTTAATTTCTCAGGCTTTATTTCTATATTTTATTATACTCTATTATCTTGTTTAATATATATTACATGACTATAATCCGTCTGATAAAAAATAATAACTCGTTAACCTATTCCATGTTAGTTATCTTTCGCAATAAACATTATATACAAAGATTTTAGCAATCAGGTAAGCCAAAAATTCATTATGAATCTTAGAAATGATGCACTCAGTTCTTAGACTGTATTTCATCATTTTATGTGAGGTAAAAAGTTGTTAATTCCTCTATTTTTACCTCACACTCGTTTATTTTTCTCAGAACATTATAATTCATGGATTAATAGCTCATTCACAAATAATGACTGCATAAAATAAATAATATCAATCAAAACCGTGGGAGAGCCACGCTTCGGCGTGAGTGATACCACGGTATTACTCCAGTCGAGTCGGATAAATAATACAAAATTTAATAAAATCTTTTTTAAAAGCAGAATGATATATGTTTTATTTTGAAATTGTGTAAGACTTTACAGTAAGCCGACACTCTCATGAAAACAAGTGATTATTATAATTATAATAAGTTAAAAAGCATAACCTTTCTTAGCACTCAGGTAAAAAACATTTTGCAGAAATCGTAAATGAGAACTTTAACATTCCATGTGTATCTATAGGGACAGAGATCACGTTGATAGACTGCAAAATTAATTGTAACAACCTAACTTCGCCTTACAAGATCAAACGACAGTTTAGCTCATAATTATACATACATAAGTAACTTAAGATGGTTAGAAGTATAGAACTAGTTAGAGGAACTAGTTAGTGATATGAATTAGTCAGATTTATGCTAAATAGTTGGAGGTAGGTTGTATTAGGATAGCTTCAGTTACTTGTTGAAACACTAAACATAGACAGAGAAAGAGTGGAAACTTTGATGCTTTGACTTAAATATACGATATGAAACTATGGTAGATACGTTGTAATTTAGACTATGTGAAGATATAAACATATTCAAGATATATTTAGCGGGAATGCACAATCATCAGCTGTTTATTTTTTTTTAAAACGAAGTCAGCTGAAGTTTTATAACGTCCCAATTGGACCCCCTTTTTCTAAATTTTTATTAATGTTTGGATCCTTTTAGATGTAGCGTGATTAGTCCAGACATAAATATTGTTACAAGGAAAAACATGATTTTTTTATGGTACATAATATCTATTACTATTACCATGTATTAGTTTAATAAAATACATTAATATAAAACCATTACAATTTTTAAAGCTTGTTGGAAGTGATCTCCATTGGCTGCAAAATGGTCATTTAAACGTTGAGGCCAATTCTCAATAGCAGCACGCACTCTTTCTATGGGAAAATTCTTAAGTGCCAAACGTATGGATTGTTTTAGGGACTTGAAATTAGTATGACATTTAGAGCAAGTTTTACTCTATAAATCCAACAATAAATCATAATTCAGCGGATTAAGATCATAACTAGATTACGGCTAGTCTTTGGCTCCGGAAAAAAAACAAGTTTTCCGGAACGTTTATTACTAACAAAAATTGTAGTGAATCGAGCTTTATGACCCGGCACCGAGGTTTGCTGGAAGAACCATTCTTTTGGATATTGAACATGATGTTATTAAGGCGCTTAACTACCTACTCAAGAATGTTAATACTTTTTCTCAAAAATATGGCTCTGTCACTCCTTCATAGCTAAAACTCACCAAACCATCACTGAAGTCAGATAGTACCCACGTTGTACTCAGTTGACTAATTGAGAAGCTTCTTTAGAGCTTATAAATGCGGTCAATTTGTTTGTTTGAATATTGCTCGGTTGTTAAAAAATCTCGCCCGTAAAGACAATTTATCTGTGACTTCCCTTTTGGTAGTTGCTTTGATTTTAAAGAAAAAAAACAGTTATGAAAAAAACAGTGTGTTCTAAGTCTTCAGTCATTTTTTAAAACACGCGACACGGCTCTATGTACTATCTTCATCGCCCGATAAAATCTTCTGCTTTCCGATAGGAATTCTTCAAATTATTTCACTTAATGCTTTTATTCCCTTTTTCGTACGAAAACTATGTGGACGGCCAGATATTTTTCTGTCACAAATAAAGGAAGAAGAGTTCATTATATCTATCAACAGCCCGGTGTACAAAAATTTGACTAGTACCAAGCGAATGGAGGATTTTAAAACATTTATTGTACTCCATACCTACTTTATGTAATTCAATCACAACAAATTGGTCCTCTTTATCACCCCGATCCATTTTAATATCACAAAAGAGCGAAAATAAGAAAACAAAATGAACAATCGTATAAAAATGACAGACTCCAAATTTAAAAGTAATATCTTGTTTATTTTAATATTGTAACAGTATTTATGGCTAGACTAAGTAATCTTTAATTTTTCCTCAAAAAATTACCGCTTCATCACTACAAGAATTTTGCAAATCAAATCAGTAAGTCCTGAGATTTGACAATTACACAAACATTGGTTTACTAGGATTAGTATGGTCGAAACAAATTTGTTTTGATACCATAGTTGATATAGTTAATTACTTATTATATCAATCATAAGATGAAAAATTACATCTTAAATAATAGCTTCAATAACTTCTGTGGGATTGGCAAAGTTAGACAATCTCAATTATGTCAAACTAAAGTTTGATTGAAAGATTTGTATGCTTACGATTGTCTTGTTTACATCGTCCATATAATATAATTTAATGAAACAGAATGGAATCAATTTATCCTAGAAACTGACCCAAAATAGGTTTTATGGGTGTTATATGTAAAAATAGCTTTAGGTTATCTGAGAAGGTGGTGTAAAAAAATTGATTTCTTTAAATCAATTTTTTTACACCACCTTCTCAGATAACCTAAAGCTATTTTTCATTAGCACTCTTTACGAGAATCTCAAGTTAAAATCCGGAATAAATTGTGGGTTTACAAAGACTTACATAAAAACATGCCACAATCAGTTGTAATCTAGGTGTGTCACGAAGGGTTGTAATTAGGCTGCTCTTGTTACAAACCGCAGCGTGCTCATCAACGTCACTGATGTCACGAGAACCAAGCAGACTTATATTTACTGAATGTGGAGAATCATTACCGCTTAAGAGAGAGAATATTAATCACTTGGAGTGTTACGTATTTCTTCCTACTTTTAACAGGGAAATTTTAATATTCAATGAGTGTGAATGTTTGTTTTCAATCAATTACAATATAACATTTTAGGCGTAGTTAAAAACCGATACATATACAATCACGTACTTGTCCTGGCACATCAACAGAGACGCAAAGCGTAAGGTCGACGAACTTGAAATTTTGGCAACCGATGCTTTTCGTGTTGTAAACACCCATTAAGGAAGGGTTTTTAAGAAAAGGAAATTTTAGTACTACAGGGTCTAAAATAAAGAATGAATAATAGTATAAATCTGTACGGAAGTTAGTCACGTTAAAGTTTAGAAATACCAAACAAGAAGTAATCACACGAGTGAAACCGCAGACTCTAGCTAATACCTTATAAGATCGATTATTAACTTTGTGACTTGTTTGCGGACATCTTATTAATATTCTTAAAAACCTTTTAAGCTAAACACAATGCACTGTCTAAACAAGCTTATGTTAATAGTATTTTAGTAGTAGTTAGTATGTCATGTTAGAAGTATACCGTTAAATACAATACTACTCTGTTGTTTTCATATTAATACATTTCAGACAAGTCGTTTGAAACTATTATTTCCTACTGAACTTCCCATAGCTCTTTCCATAAGTTTTTTAACGATACCCGGGAATAGCAGGGAACGGTTTCATAGAAACAAGAAAAATAGCGGCTTATTATTCATTTAGTATTTTCCTCTTTAATTTACTTTTTTCTTCAAATCGTCTGAGCACGCCTGATAACTGCATTAGCTGGATTCCTAGTGGTTTTCTCAGCTTCTTGTCTGCAGTCTCTAGGTTTTCTCATCTAAGAGAAAATTTCTATTTCCTTTAAGGTTATATTTTCTGCGTTTAGTTTACGTACTTCTTGCTCTTTAATTATATTCCTGGTTTTTATCGTTCCTTTGTTTGCATATTAATGAAAACGGAATAACTTATGGTTGCATCTCATTAAGAGCAGATAAAGTATGACCTACATATTTATAAATTTAATATCGTATCAAGTCTACGATGATGTCCTCAATGCTTAGTCTTACGTTATTTATACGTATATACGTGTTTAATTTTATCAGCTTTCAGTTTTGAATTTAGGTGATTTTTGATTCTGGATAGGTCTATGGGATACAATAGGCTGATTATGATGATGATGATTCTGGATGTAAGAAGAGCATTAAGTCATTTCGTTCAAGATAACGATGAAAAAGTTTAATAACTGCAATTATAAGCAATGTGCAACAATATCTTCAGTGAGGTTTTAAGACCGTTCAATATTTTTTAGAAATGGAAATCAACATTTTTCATTTTAAGATAAAACCTCTCCTCTATAGTCTCATTAATAGTTGTAACCTAATTATTATTGCATTATAATTAATTAGAGACGCTCATAGCCCAGTTGCACTCGGTGATTAGAAACAATCATCGAGGGTAAGCAACGATGGCGCGATCAGTACCTGGATGGGTGACCGCTGGTGGCATGTTACCATGAGCGTCTCCGTGATTCGGAGGTCACGTTAAGCAGTCGGTCCCGGTTGTTATCATACGATAACAGTCGTGAAGCTTAGTTGGAGGCCTTCGGGCGGCTTAAAAACATCCAACGGCAAGATTTACGTAGCCACAACGTATTCTTGCCAGTCCCCAACCCGCACTTGGCCAGCGTGGGGACGTATGGCCTTAACCCTCTCCTGAGAGGAGACCCGAGCCCAGCAGTGGGACATTATGGGTTGTTGTTATAATTAATTAAATATTATTGGGTACTTTAACCCAATTTACGACACAAGCTTAAATTAAAAATTTAAAAAATCTTTCACAAGCACTTAATCGAGTAATCATCTGCCAACAATGCGTTACATCGTTTCGGAATCATACTTACACTGCCGGACCGATATTCATCAGACATAGCTAAGAACCACCGCTCGGAAACTGGCTTTTAAATGAAAATGAAAAAAAGAGCATCGAAATTGGTCCATCCGTTTGAGAGTTACAATGCCAGAGAGACACACACAGAGACACCGACGTGAAACTTATAACAAACCTCTTTTTGTGTCGGGGGTTAAAAATAAGGTATTCTGTGGGTGCGCGATGACAGTGCCACCTAGCGACTGGCTCCGTGTCTTTACGAAGAGTATGTAAACAAATAAATAATTACAATGAAATATCGTAATTTACATATATTCCATTCGATATGTAAATCCTGACCTTTTTATTTCCTATCTAAAATGGCATAATCAATAAATTGTAGGTAGTACGTAGGACTTTCTTATTGCTGACATCAAACATGAACAACAAATTTAATCGAAAAAGGCATTACACATATATTGTAGACGATCATTTATAATTTTAGTGTGATTAATAATGCAGCTTTTATGTATTTTTCAGTTAACATGGCCAAATTAATTTTAAAACTGAAATCACACACGACATCTCTTTCCAACAACAAATAACAATAATAGAAGAATAATTACTTTTGATTCAACATGTGCAAGACGCAAAAGAAATCAGATGTGAAGATTATGTTAATAGATTTGCGTCATAATGATTTTTCAATGAATAAATAAATAACACTAATGAAGCTCGTGTAATTCATCAAACTTCAGTAGCATTTATGCAATTGTTGACGTAGTACACACGTACTATGATCCATTTCAATGTAATAGAAAGTACAGAAATAATTTATTTCTACAGATTCATTCTATTCGTTATGTTACGAATGAAAAAAATATTGTGTGTATAATCAGAGCGGTATATATAAACATAATACGGCTCTGATATACTAACTCAACTACAAAGAAAACTTCACTAAACCCAATAAAGAGCAGCAAAGAGCCAGACATGTTGCCAGACCTAGTACCAGACAGTTAAAAATATAGCTCAAAAAGGAAACAAAATATGTTTGTTTGGTTTTCAACTTGTTTGTGGAAATTTATAGAATTTGTGAACACTATTTTTGCCATTATTCTTGAAGTAATCGATGCAGTACGTTTCGTCACACGTGTTTAGTTTATTTTATTTTTACTTAAAATGCATGTGTGCGTAAATTTCTCTGGTAAAAAGTGTCATTTGTTGCGCCGAAAGATCGTTTTTTGACATCGATTGATCAATTCGCGGTTTCCCATCACATACTCTGCACCCTGCGAATATAAGACACGCTACATAGATGGGCTGTATATGAAAACTATACTTGCTTACTCTAAGAGCCCACTAGCATGTTTAGCTTAAAGTGTATTCAAAATGTGAAATATATTCCAAATTATTATCCAACAAATACAGATGGTCAGTGATATTCCTAAGTTCATTGCATTTCTTTGTCACAGAGAACATTTTAACTCTTAGTTATATAACTTTAAGTAAAGAACTACTACTATTAGTGTTTTTAAGGTTCATATAATTAAAATTCAGATTTTTTTCATTTAAAAGTACTAAACTCTAGACCTCAATCAGTAGTATCAGTCAGCTTAATAAGTATGTTTATTAATAATTCCTTTTAACGATTATTAAGAGGAAGTTACACTAATTATTAAGTTACAATTTGCAGTGTTCGTAAACCTAAATAATATTTACTTGGGCCTAATATTCATAATATTCTTCGTATCCGTAATGCAGTCTGAACAGATCGAAGTTATTCCAATTTGGAATTCCACACAGCGATATTTATAAAGTTTTTATTGATTCAATATGGCAGAGCGTCTCTGCGTCGTACTCTTCAAGTATTTAAATAAAAGTTTCAAAAATGTTCAATCGAAATATAAATTTCTATAAAACAATAGAAATGGTACTGCCCATATATTTAACTTTTAGATTTAGGTTACAATATTACTTAATTGTTTTCCAATTATTTACGCAAATTAGACTGTCGATAGATAGATGTTTGTTTACGTAATACATCACCTTCACTATTATAACAGGTTGACCTACTGCGAAAGAGAGGCTAACTTACATTTCTAATATTACATCTATTGCTCAACAAGTGCAGAATGAAACACACACAGTAACGAAATATAAACTCAATAAAAATAACAATGTATCTTAAAATTATACATCAAATATAAAATAAAATATTACAAATAAGACCTAAATCTTGTAACACATTTAATTTAAAAGACATTTAGCGAGTACACTAAAAATATTTAGTTTTTTGTGAACTTCGCTAATTACGTGGATGATTCGAGTAAGGGGTGCTTTCTCAAGCAAATTAGTCCTGGCTACTGGCACATCTAATAGAGGCGGACGTGGGCGCCTACAGACGTACCGGTTAGGTACGTAAAGGTTCAGGTGGCCATGTACCCCAGGATTATGTCCTATATCACGTACTAGTTTTACTACATACTAGTCCGTAGCAAGCGTATATTCAGGTCGCACTCTAAGTTCGTTATATTCGACCATACCCAGCACTAACAAAGTTGGGTACATCAAAGGGTAAAACTGGTATACCCTGTGCAGTTTTAAATATAAGTATCTTGTGAACTCATTCTGAGCCCGTTCCAACCTGTTACTATATTTTGCGTCATGCGGAGCCCAAATGACTGCAATATGTTCCAGGTAGCGAGGAACTAAAGCGTCATACAATACATTCAGTGTTGTAATACTCGTGAAATCATGACCGCAAACATGCTGGTATAACTTGATAGTGAACATTTAAAAGCGAAAGGAATTCTGTCTGTCTGTCTGTCACGCTTTCAGGGCCAAACCGCCGCACAGATTTCAATGGAATTTGGCACGGAGATATTTTGATCCGTAAGAAAAGATATAGGCTACTATTAACTGCGATCACCGAAAAACAAGCGGGCGGAACAGCGGGGAAAAGCTAGCTTGCTTTACCGCTATACTCATTTAATTTCTTAAATCATTGTACCAACATTTGTGAAATACTTTAAGAAAATTGTGAGTGTAAGTATTAATAACATTTCAATTCATAAGAATATTTTACAATATAACAAACATACCGTACATACCTATTTTTATAAGTTATTTTAAGGGTTCCGTACGAAAGGGTATAAGGTACCTAAAGATAATGGTACGGAACCCTTCATGGACGATTCCGACTGGCACTTGGCAGATTTTTTATAATGCCAAAAATAAGCTATGTACTTAGGAAACTAAGGTGTGCTCATAAACATCCGATTAGGTTCTGTTAATTTTTTAAAGATTTTACTTTGTTAGGCGAATGATTTGCTTTACATAATTTTAAATAATTACAATTTTCAAAATTATTGAAATACTGGTATCACTCAATTCGGGAATGGTATAGTTATCAATTTATACTTTTTACGACTGATCCTATTCATGCAAATATCAACATTAATCAAGCATTTCAAATTAATTCAGCGTAACTAAAACCCAACGCTCCAGACAAAATATATTAATTTATTATTCCGGTATGTTCAACTAAATTAATTGGGGAAATGGTTTGCAGCTCGCAGGCGAAGTTAAACAACACTAGGTGTGAAGGGTTCAAAAACCAATTTTCAATTAAAATGTTGCCCTCGACTGTTTTGACAGACGTTTCATTAACCTGATTCCATTCGCTCTGACTGGGTTTCCGGCTACAGTTGCCAATGTAATATAACTTATACCTACGTCATGCGTTGTGTAAATCCTCAAATTATTTTCTTCTCGATTTGGGCGGGATAGATAGAAATATATATATATATATATATATATATTATAAAGTGAAGTAAGTTCATATACTAGTAAAAATATATCTACGTAAGTATATTATTACATTAGTTAGTACTAAAATGGAATAATATTTACACTTCTCATCAAAACCATCGAAACACTTTCGGTTTTTTTGATGAGAAATGTATGTTTAAAATAAGTTTATGGTATGTCTTTATAAAAATCTCTTTGTAAAAATAATAAACTTTTAAATCTACGATAAAAACCAGGCACCTATAAGCTTTCATTGAGAAAAATATAATCACACTGACACAATGGCTAAGTTAGTTAACAATGCAAGTTGAAACACTGGCTTCTAATGGCGTTCGGACAAAAGTCACAGTAATACAATAGACCTCACAGAAAATAATTATGACAATTTAAGATTATAAAAATGGTGAAAATCTTCGAGTTTAGTCAAGAGCATCTTTGAAGAAAATCAAAACGTGAGATTGACATGGTTCAGGACAAACATGCCAGTTAGTCCGAAATGGTACAGGTGCCTTTAAAAACCCGAGTGAAAAAAATGAAAAGAATTTACACCGAGTAAGTGAGATTCATGTGGGAGAATTTTTCTGCCTCATTCTTGAAGGAGCATTCTTCTTCGTGGTTCTTGGAGGTGAATTCTTATCTCTGGTTCTTGGAGAAGATTATTGTTCCTGAATCTTGTAGGAGTATTCTTGTCTCTGGTTCTTGAGGAGGATTATTTTTCCTGATTCTTGGAGGAGGATTCTTCTTTCTGATTATAGGAGTAAGGTCATTCAACCTGGTTCTTGGGAGAGGAAAATTTTTGTTGATTCTTGGAGTACTGGCACTATCTGCTCGTTTGCTCTCTTAAGCTAGAAAAAAATACTTTCCTCACATATTGGGTTTTTGTAGAGTTAGAATACGTTAGGATACTAAATATTGTCTTATAAATTATATGATATAAATTTACGTTGCAGATAATCCTGCTATTTAGTAATAATAAAATATTTGGGATCAAATAACTTGATGTTCAATTTTGAACTGGATGAGTAAGATGTTCGCTATCTTTCAGGAGATGAAGTTATACCTGAAACGTTATATTTGTGAATAAATATTTTGAATACATATATTACTAATTTTCTCCGTTCCAAAATATTAGTTAAGGAATGGATTTCAATATACCGTTCTATCAAAAACAAACGATAAAAAGAAAAAAAATACCCATATGGTTGCTTGTTTTCAACCTATTTTCGAACGTTGGTAAACCTGGGTAAAGAAATCGAAATTTTGATACTTAGAAGAAGGCCATTTTTTTCGTTGGTATTTAGGTTTTTTAATATTTTAAAAGAAAACTCAGTCTCAGAATATTAATTACCATACAAACTAAATGTAAAGGCAAGAACAAATAATACCCAGATTATCCTTTCAAAGTTTACCTTTACAGACTTTACTTTAAAATAGAGATTTTCTGACATATATCATCAGCTTATTTCTCTGGAATACAATTTGCTATTATACCTAGAAAAATAATTATCATTCGAAAAAGAAAGAGCGATGCAAGATAATAAAATGAGGCATATTTTATGCGCAGCGGAGCAACTGTTGGAATACATTATTTTTGATGTAGGTTGCGCGGAAGTGTTTCGGGATGCAAATAAGAATATTTTTATATTTTTACTTCCAGTTACTGTTGTATATTGCATTATAAGTAAATATTGTTTTAACGATTATTTTGCAAGGTTAAGAATTACGGAAAGGTTATTTGGCCGCACATAAAATAAGCTGAGAGGCAGCATACAGCAATAAAGTCGCCGTAGCAACGTTGTATACAGTTTTCATATAGATGTTAATTATGTAAAGTATATTATTAGTTATATAATTATTAGTGTCATTTATAAAAAATACTATTTAAATCTGTTTTTTTATAGAATAGTGGTAAACGTGTAGACGTATTGCCTGATGGTAAGCGATTAGCGCCGCCCATGGACACCCGCAACACCAGCGGCGTTACAAGGGCGTTGCCGGCCTTTGGGGGATGGGGTGGGGGATGGGGTGGGGGATGGGGGGAGGACGTTGGGGTATGGGCCTTCTGTATCCTCACTCACTCGGTGAAACACAGCGCAAGCGCTATTTCACAACCGGTTTTCTGTGAGGCCGTGGTATCACTCTTGTCGAGCCGGTCCATTCGTGCCGAAGCTTGGCTCTCCCACGGTAATTGAAGTATATATTTTTTTCTGTAGTATACTTATGTATACAGACGTACCAATTATTTTGAACTTTAAAATATATACCTCACCCCTCTACTACAAAGTAATAATAAAATTTTCAATCGGTGCGCAAAACTGTCATGTAGTCTAAGAAACTTATACACATTGTCTTTTAGTGGCTATTCGGCAGCAGAATCTATATTATTGCTGTACTTCTCTTAGTTGATGTTTGTTTGACACGTTGTTTAAATTGCAGAACTTTTAGTTATGTCTCAGTAAATAAATAATTTGTAAGTGATAGAGACAGCATTTGCGAGATATATTAAGGTGCGCGCTAAGAATAACACATATAACGCCTAAACTACAGAATGATTTAAAGAATAACACCTCATTCGCTTATTATATACTATACAAAAGATTATAACAATGGCCTGGGTTGACACAAGGTAATATAAGTTTTATCAAAATTTATTTTTTGTATTGTGGTATGACTAGAATGTATAAGGTGGCTTTCTCTAAAGTAGTTAACAATGGAGGAAGCCTGAAAGTAGCTCTAGTGGATGAAAAGTTAAGGAGCAATAGGTTATTCTAGTATGGACATGTAATGTGTAGAGAAAAATGTAGTGAAATAGTTCTAAGTCGACGAATTGGTCGAAGAGCATATGACCAGGAAGAGAGTAAGAGGAATAGAAGGAAAATATTACTGCACCGGCCCCTAATGAAGTTGGGAAAAGGATAGAGAGATGATAGTGATAGTTAAAGTTTTTAAAACTTTTTTTTATTATGTAATATTAACTATTTATCACTTTAATCCAGTATTGAACGGCACTAAAAGCCACGTTTAATTGAACACATTGATCACCTATCGGCAAACAGGTTAGCCTTTATCCGTTAAATAAATGATTAAGGGGTTTTGTTGATGTCAATGACCCCAACTGCGGTGACTCGTCTCTCTGTAAACAAATTGACACACGTCCCTTTAAACAAACATATTAGAAACAATACAGCCCTGACTGCGCTTTTATCGTATCCTTTTAGTTAATTTTAGGGGACAAAGTACTTCTTGATTGTGTAGGCGTAAAATGTCATTTGTGGGAAAACATGTGACAGATTACTTTGATGTCAGTTAGCAAACAAACGGTTATACGTTCTGGAATTTGAACAATCCCAGAGGTCAACAAGAAGCAATCTTGGAACCAAATACGAATCGAGTATAAAAACAAAGATTATTTCCCAGTAGTGTAACATTTCCTTAATAAAGTTTATATCAATGATAAAATAGATTTTATCCGGAGTTTTACGTGTTATTGGCTTTGTTAATCAAAACATATTACCTTGAAAAAGTAAATATATTTTTGGTGATATGCTGTGTTTTTTCGTACCCTTAAAAATATGTATCCAAAAATTCATGATGATTCAGCAAGGGGTAAAAATATTGATTAATTTTCGTGAGATCTCAGTTACTGATCCTATTTTATGATTTTTGTCGTTAGCTCCCACAAAATATTATCATGTATTTATAGAATATGACAGCAAAAAATTTTAATTCGTTACCTCATTTACAATATTTCATTCTTAAATGATATATACTAAAAAGTAACAACCTATATTTGAAGTAATCGTCGACCAAAAAGCCTTCATTTAATTAAATATGCCGAGTAAATTTTATTTAGAGGCTGTTACAAAATCAATTAGCATTTCCAAAAGGTTCTAGGACGCGAATCCTTAAGTGGGTTTGTAGTAAAACTGCCCTGTCAGCTTTAAAACTGCAATCAAATTATTGGCGGAATAATTTATTTTATACTTAGAAGCGCTTTCGCGTCGGTCGTTACTCACCTTTACGATGTAAAAGTCGCTTTTAACTGAGTTAAGGTCCGCACGCAATCTCAGCGCGTAAAAATGTTCAGGAATTATTTATGTGGTGGAAAGACGAGGATTCATATCAGTTCTTCTATATTTTAGAAACGGTTTTACAAAGTTTATCTACGTATAATTTCCACGATTATTCATTTAACTACCGCATTGTTACACAACGTTGCAGTTATCCATTTTATTGTGATAAATTGTGGAGACAGTTCCATAAACACAGTAATGTTATCATTTTATCAATAATTTAAGTTAAGGCTGAAAAAAATTATGTTTTGTATTATTGTCAGGTAAATTTTTTTAAAGTTTAAAGTAAATTTAATTAAAGGCTAAATATATAATGTAAATTTGATTTGACAAAATAATTATTAGAATACTTTTGAGTTACGTAAAACGTAACGTAAACGCTGGTAAAACTAGTGCCGTTATTTCATAGACTTTTGTACCGTACATAAATACTTAAAATATATACTAGACACCTATAACACCATTGTTATACCTTTGAAAAACTTATAAATAGCGTCTACATCCTACTTAAAAACTACCTATGGCTTTGCGTGCTTCTCTTAATATTTACATTAAATATTACAAATATTATATACTACCGGATGCCATATTTGTTTAAAACAGTTTTCAAATAATCGCCTTTGCTTGTTAATATTTACATAGTTTTAAATAACTTTTACTCTTAGTTTCACTCACGTTATTATAGAATATGTGTGAATGTCCAATGCGTATGCTTCGATACACAAAGGAATATTTAATAGTTTAACAAACAGATATAGAAATTGACATACAGTATTCTAAAAAATTGTGATTTTCATTTGAGCTCAACGATTTTATTTTTTTGTTTCAGGTAATTCATATCCGTCAGCGTAAAATGTATAATATAATATATTTCAAATAATTTTTGACTTTTACAATTATTAATTCACAGTTAAGTTGTAGGCACAACTAGTCAAAAATTTATTGAAGTATATTTTATAATAACACCGAAAAAATCTTATAGCCCTACTGCTTTGTGATTTGGGATATGGGCACAGGTGTTTACTACGTGTGGTTTTAGTTGGTTCGATTCCGACTCATCGCCACATCGTAAACTGGTGTGGTAACCGAGTGAATAATAGTAAAGGAAAAGGGGAACAAGATATAGAAAAATATTAATTAAATTCGGATGATGTGCTAAAGAGCTTTGTTAAAAATATTATTTTTCACAATATATCAGTACGCACACATACAACACAAAAGTATGGTAAGCCTTTTAAGTATGCTACTTTGTGTGGATTTACAAAGTATTAATTTTTGTTGCAAAACATTTTATGAATAAGCTGCTAACGAGCAACGGATCACGTAAAGGGAAATGACTATTAAAACTTACGTGTTTTCGACATATCTATATATCATATTTTTGAACATATATAATATAATAATAAGTCCCCAACCCGCACTTGGCTAGCGTGGGGACGTATGGCCTTAACCCTCTCCAGAGAGGAGACCCGAGTCTAGTAGTGGGACAGTTGTTGGGATAATATAATACATATATAATCATGCACATTATATACATATGTAACTGTCATCGTATTGTAAAATAAAAGTAATTTAGCAAGCAAAATGGTCACCTTTGCTGTAGCCGTCACAGTAAAAAAATTGTTTCTACGCCCTATTAACTTAATCCGAATTTAAGCGGGTAGACTAAAATTTTCATTTATATCGTATACTGTGAAACTGTTGGAAGGCAAATATTTGTCAGAGTAACTTTTCTATTTATGTTATCCTTCAGTAATTTAACGTGAAACATAATTCACTTATAACGGAAAGGTACGGCTTCTTTTGTTATATTAATTGTGATTAATTGAATACCGCTCTATGAACAAGGCTTAAAAGCGTTTTGAGCAGAAATGAATACAGTGAAATGTTAATTCTTATAAAGTCCGTTTCCTGTTTACTTTGTTTTAAGCAGAAGGGAGGTACCTCAAGTCAATTTGTTCTATTTCTTAAGAATAACAAATTTACGATGTCTTCGACAGTCTAGTCTGGAATACAGAATACATGATTAAATCTCTTAAGTGCGCATCAGGGAGTGACTGTGTTAAATACGAGGTGTTAAACTTTTATAAATATTTTTATCGTTTATTCAGTGTTGTTCTAGTTGGGTACGGTGTCGTTTTGTTAATTCCTGTAATAAAAATATATTTTTGGAACTTCAGTGAATTTTCTATTGCCAGAAGGTATTTCCTAATAAGTTAAGAAAAAAGTATTATAACATTTATTTTGAGATGGTTAAAAATGTTTGTCTTCAAAGTAAACGTTATATATATAAGTGTTGCGGTTCTTGGATGTTATGATCATCGAACTTTTATTCATTGATATGTATATTTATTACTATGAGCGTAGGTATACCTGGATATTTACTCATTTGAGTATTTGCTATATTTATTGCTACTTGTAATTTATTTAACAATGTTTTACATTCTTCATCTTGATCAACTTGAATTTTATTTAGAAAAATATTTTTCACAACGAGATAGAGAAAAGTTTAGTGATGCCTTGAAGCTATTTATTCAATTTTTACTTATATAAATTAGTAGTGGTAAGTAAGTAAGTAGTAAGTAAGTAAAAAAAGATGGAGGCTAAAATATAATCATTTCCATTCATATTTTATTTTTTCCGGCAAAAACTTTATTACCTTTTCTTTTTCGCATAAAATAAATAAGCCCCGCTAACCATTTCAAGAAGAATGCGATTCATTCGAAGATATATAATCTATGTCTTAGGTATATTCTCCAAGCTAAGCAGTATCTCAAATGATTCTGTGATACAAAATAGTGCTTTTCTAACATCAGAAAAAAACTTTGTAAAAGGTACTTAGTTCCTACAAAAGTTTAAGTTTTTTTGAGTACCAATAAATTAAATAATATTGACAGTTGTATCAAAGAAGGAATTAACTTTCGCAAACAGTATTAATATTCTAAGGCGGTCGAAATCCCCGAGGAAATTGTTGTTGTTTAATTTTCAACAGCAAAACAAAATTCAAAAGTTTTTTACTTTCCCTGATATACACAGCCCTGGTCCACGAACAATGATGTTTAAGTAGTGATCGTTTAAAAACCTAATATTAATTCTGAGCACGACGGACCTCGGGGAGACTGAGGCGTGAAATTCAATAAGTATTGTGTAACAAACGAACGGCAAACGGTCGAGCGTCTCTGCCGTCGGGCGAATGTTGGTGAATACCACCGAGTCGACGACGCGACGACGCGCCAAGGAGCCGACGAGACTTGTTGAGTTCCCACACACTATTTGCTGATAGTCTTCCAACTTTGCTAATGGAATAATAGACGATTCGGCAGTTAGTGGCTTTCTGATTTACTAATCTTCTAATGTGTTTTGCTAATATTATATGCTTACTTTCTTGTGATCGATATTTAGAAATGAAGTTCTTTTTCAACAACAATGAGGGCTTAAGAAATTTTAACACGTTTTAGACAAGTCAGACATGTCAGTTGGACTTATTTTCTTCAAACGAAGACAGTTATAAACTAGTTTAATTTTATAGATCTCGTAATGTTTTTATATTAGTTTGAACTCACAATACCGTGAAAGTCCTTAAAATGAAATCAACATTTCTGTAGCATCTGTTTTAATTTCTCGCAAAACGGTATCAGTTATTAACTCGAAACAATTTTATAAAAAAGATTTCAGTTACATTTTTCAATGTGAAATTTAATTTTTTTTTAAAGCAGTCATAGCTATTTTTTATTTAAGGCTGGCTTTTGTCCGTTATTTCGATCACGTAGAAGTAAGTTTACCAACCTCCATCGTAAATGTTATTCTTCGGGCAGGTGCTGTATTTTTTTAGGAACGCTAAATTCAAGATTATCTTATGAGCTGTACGGCACGCTGTGGGTCAAAACAATGTAAAAAACTAGGATTTTAGTGATAATTTCAATAGGATAAAAAACGGAACATTTATAGGATCACTTTGTTGTCAGTCTGTCTATCTGTCAAGACTCTTTTCTCGGGAATTTTAGAAACGCCAACATAAAAAATACCAAAATAGGGGATGAAAATATTCACTTCTGCGCGAGTGAACCCGCGGGCAAAAGCTACTTCAGGTATAAAAGTGATGCACCGTATTATTTTAATATTTCAGTATAATATACTTACACTAATATTCTGTTCCATATATTAAACTCATATCTGGGTCGAATATTATTCTAGCCGAGATTCTCGAGGTCATACGAGGTTTGTAGTTGTGCTTACTTTACGCCACGTGTATGTATGTAAGGGTTCCTACATACTATATAATATGACATTAAACTTGAAATTGATTTATCATTTATAAAGTAAATTAAAAAAAAACTAAAATATGTGATAAATTATTTCATCATAGTTAACCGTCGTGTGCTGACCTCCAAACTGCATTATAAAGATGCCACCCCATGATGGTTGAAGATGATTCTCTTAAATCATACCTATTAAATAAAATATAGTCAGCCACTTAATAGTTGTCAAGTTAATTTGTAAAACTAAAATACACGCTTTAGTAGCAAAATATTACTCCTTTATCAGTAAAAACTTAACTAGCAGAGCCTGCCTGACTCGCTAAAATAAAAAACATGAGCCTTTACTCGAGGCGTCTACTAGCAGTCAAAAATTTACCTCTTCATTCCATTATCAAATCAGCCCAAAGATACCAAATTTTTATTTTCATAAAACAGTATTGGGTAAAATGTTACTTAAGAGACGTGTCAAGTAATTATGTGTAAGTTACAAATGAAACCAAAGAAAAAGTTTTGTGAATACCTATAGTATAAGATTTCAATAAAATTTACTAATTCATATTGTATTTCTAGTTATCGATCAAATCTATGTATTAATATTAAATAAATTACCGTTAAAAAACTTTTAATATTTATTCTAATACGGGTAGATTAGCTTAACACATTATTATACACCGCAGAAGATTTTTCCTACGATACTAATGCCCTATCTGCTATTTTACTGTCGGATAACGCTCAGCAGTATTAGTATTACATAAGAACTGCCAGACGAACTTAACCGACATAGAGGTGTTATACGATTTAAGCGGACCGTACCAAGGAAGTGCAATTCACGAGTTCAATCAGTTTTATAAAGAACGCTGATTAAAAATCTATTGTTTATAACGTTAGACTTCGATCAAGCTGTCGTTGGATCAAACTTTGTGCGTTTTATTTGCTTTCATTTGACTTTACCTAGTTCACATTCATTTACATTCTAAGTATTTAATTCTAACTCAAAATAACGACTGCCAGAGTCATCTATAAATGGGTTATCGTTCATTTTAACATCAATTAAATTTTCTTGAAAAAATGAAATCGGTTTTTTTCGGAAAATTCATGTAGAGAGAAAAAAATGATACATAAAGTAGCAACAATTGAGTGACAAAATAATTTTGGTTATTGGAAGCATAAAAATAGAATTCCTTCCATTTAGATTTTTAAACACCATTTTTTGCTTCATCAATTCTCCAAACTATGTAAGGAATAAACATTATATAATTTTCTTGGTTCGGATCGAAATTCTTTAAAATTTGTGCTACAAGTGAACGTCATAATACGTGGTAGTCTGAGCTGTGATTTTAATTAAATTCTCTGGCACATTGTTGCTCTAACAAAACGATACCCCTCGAGTGCACCAACATACTCGGATTAAGATTTTGCTAAACACGTACAAAGTAATTTAATATTTGTAGAATAATGAAGTAAGCCTAACTTTGATTTACTCGTAACTTAGCAAGAATGTTTATTTGAATAATGTTCAGTGTATTTATATTCATATAGGTGTATAGCATAGAACTTATTTCAGATCCGATATGTTTTCCACGAAAATATCACCGGTGATGAAGTGTTCTACAACTAGAACCAGTTTTTTTTTTTATAATAAGCTTATTAATATACCACTATCAAAAAGATAGTATTAAATATTTCTGAACTGTATATTACTCATCCATGGTATTGTACGTTAAAACTTTATTCGTCTTCTCCCCTCTCCACTACCGCAGATTATCTCTTCCTTCAGGTTTGTATCAAGGGAGTTAACGTCTTTCTAGTCAACTGCTAACTACTCCAGTCTGGATATAGTTCTGTAATCTTTGGGATCGGAACACTCACATCACATCATCATGAGAGATTTTAAGACTGACCTCCTAGCTTCAAACTCACGTGACACTCCACAGTCTCCTTCATATCATCCAAGCAACCAGCCTCCATGTCCTGCCTCTTCAAGCCACCCATCACAATAGTGACCATCAGGATATCTGGCTTAATCTGATCCCTACCCCACAACTTGTCTCTCACACGGCCAAGTCTCGGCCCCTGGTTTTCCCATCACTCAGAGAGGCAGGACATGGAGACTGGGTGTTTGGATGATATGAAGGAGACTGCGAGTGCGACGTGAGTTTGAGGCTAGGAGGTCGGTGTCAAAATCTTCTCGACTCTTCCGAATTTTCTCCGGTGTCTCCTGAGGATATCTGGGAGATTATCAGTCCATTTCAACCCTATGATGGCATCAGCCGATTGCAGCATGACTGTCACTATCCTGTACTTTATTCTAACGGTTCAGTTTTTTCGATCAGCCCTTTAGTTAAAGATCTGGGCTTATTCATCGTTTTGCCCCTTGACTGCTATGCTCAAGTTACTCGCGTGAGCCGGCGAATAGCTGGAAACAGAAGTACGTTATGTCGTCTGCAGAACTTCATGCCTCCTAAAATCGAAATTACTATCATGCAGTCTTTAAAAATCCCAATAATCGACTGTGGTGGTGTATAAATCATAATAGAAATCTTTGCTCAGAAAATGATCTGCTTATCTTATCCTCCTCTCACAATTCCGATTTCGTGAATTATTTCTTGAGGCAGTAAGACTTAGGGATGCGCTCCTGCTCGAAAACAGGATGTATGTCTATGTCGAAATTTATTTTAACACTAGGACTGTTTTATTTTATCACTTGATTAATGGTTGATTTCAGAAACAATTTCATTATATAAACATTATCGAAGTTTGTATATCCATAAATATTAGTTTTAACGTAAACATTTAATATTTTCTATGTGCAAGGCATAACGCATATGCTTAAATATAGTAATAAATAATATTAGTTTTTTTTCCTTCATAGTTAAAATCACTATCACTTAGATCATTATAAAAATCACTATTAACCCTAAAGACACATATTAGCATATTTTAAGGTTTTCACTCTTACATATGTTTTAAAATCTTTTACAGCAAAATTTATATATATGTACTATACGTTACATTTATGAACATACTATTTCTTAAGTAAGAATTTATCTAATTACTATAAGAATATAATCAGCAATTTTACTTTAACTTGCCTGTATTACCAAATGTAGATGCTTTTAAAATCAGGTATATGACTATGAATCCATTTCTCTGCTGCAATGGTGCTAAACAATCAGAAACTTTTACATTAATCATATACGTTACGAGTGTTGTGTAATTACGGGTAACAATAGCTTAATTTATTTGTAAATAACACGCAAACTCCCGTATGCTGAGCAAAATTTTGTACCGTATTATCCAATACATTTTTGGAGATATGAATTTTCTTTGTTAGCCACTGACACAAGTATACCAGAAGTGCACACTTGAGTTCCTCACTCAAATTCGTATTTAAAATATGTTCAGGGATTCTTTATAGGACAAAACAGAAAAACGCTGCTTTTATTAGCTTGAAGTGCTAGATGACAATGATAATAGGAATATTTTTTGGACAGTTTTTGTATTAGTTAGCCATCGTTGGAATAATGGAAGGAGGGATGTTTGGTAGCACGATGTTCATGTTGATAAATTTTAATATTCAAAAACATAATGTTTGTTTCTCAAATAAGTTTTTCTGCACAAATATTTCTCAAACCAAGAATTTTTCAAAGAGCAGTTGAAACTTATTTGCGGTTAATATGGTATTAATTCATGTACAATTTTTTTCTATCTCTTAAAAATGACCATGTGTAGAGGATGATCCACCAAGGTCTATATTTCTCAATACCCACTTATCCTAACCCTCCCAATCTTTTTTGAAAGAGCGGCCCTAAAGTTTATTACCGCCGGTTTTCACGTGGAGTGGATGTGTCAGAAGTGGGATACCGTGCGCTATCTACCGCCATCACGGGTCCTTGCGGCTGCCCGTCCTATCGCCTGATCTGTTTTAAGGATCATTTGTATTCCTTTTACATCCGTATTATTAATTGTACCTACACAGTGGCTTTCCCCTTTAAATTTATTAATGACTGTAACTCTCAGTGTTCTGTTATCATGTTTTATGTTGAGAGTTGTTAATGTTAAATGTAATTTTGGTTTGTTGTAAGTAAAACACTAAAATAATATAATAAATGTTTGTTGTAATGTTTCCTGAATGGCTTAAAAAGGAAAGTTGCTCTGTTTAAAACAGTAAAATTTGTTATCTTTCTACTTTTTGCGTAATACTAGTAAGGTTGAATACTACACGGCTGAAATAGGAAAGTTATCGAATTGAGTGCGGCAAACCTTAATAATCGCACACTAAGTATATCGATTATATGGATGGATACCTATTAAAGTTTTTATTTACTTATGAATTCAGTAATTCATATCAACTAATAAATTGGAATTGTTAATAAAAATAATTTAGAGTTATTGTGTATATAAAATGATGTTGCAAGTTTAAAAGTAAGGAGGTCATGGCAAGAACAGTGGTCATGGCAACTTCTACAACTGGAACCACTACATATTAAATAGGATTTGAAAAAAGTCTGAATGTCTGCATGAGTTGTATGAGTGAATCGAATAATGAAGTTGTTGCGAACACGTGACGCAATAGAACGGTTCTATTAGTCAGTCGAGGTGGTGACGGTTCTTATATGAAGCGGCACGATCGGAAACAGTAGATAGTTTTCTTCAGATCTCGCTCTGTCTACGCCTCTTAATTGTGACATGGGACATTTCCAAGTCATAATAGTTTTCTATAATTTAATTGATGATTTATTGTGTTTATATTTATATCGTGTGCCCGTATTGCTCTTTACGTAACCAAGTATTATTTATACTATTTGTGTTTAAATGAATTCATATTCGTTTAGTTTTTAGTTTCTGTAATAAAAAATAAATGATTAGCTTTATTTAAAATTAGCCATGGTTATTTGGGCTTCATATTATTCATTTTAGGTAAATAACTACCTTAATGCTTGATAGAAATTAATGTTTTCAACTTGCATTCGCCTTCACCTATTTTACAACATTTCGGTTACAGCTGAAATTAATGACATCATCAATGAATGAATTCATTTATTAAAAATAAACTCCTAAAAACTGTTCATAATACAAATAGTAGACATGGCATTTCATATAATAATAAAATAATAATACTCTATTTAACATAAATATCAGTATAAATGCATTCATTAAAATTGATGACAATTTTTAAATTGTCATCAATTTTACAAAAAACAAAAAAAAACAGTTTACTAAATCCTTAAATAACGCCAATTTGAAAAATAAACTAATAAAAAAAAAGAACCGAAATGGTCATACATATGTTGTCACTAATATCAACAATCACTTTTAACATTGTATAATTTGGGTTTAGTTAATAAATAACTTTCTTAAACTCTTTATGATCTTTCTTTGAAACGATAAAGTCACCATCATAATAATGGGCAGAACAGATCTTGGCGTATTTTGTTGGAGTCTAGTCTTGTCATTATGTAAGTGGAACTATTTAATGAATTCAAAAAAACCTTGAATTGCCTGCAACTACATTCAATGCAAGATTGATTTAAATAGTTACTTGACACAATATTTGGTTTCTAATTACGACCCTGTATTTTGATCTAGTATAGACGATTACAGATGTCAGTATTTTCACAAAATAATTAAGTAAAATTAAAAAAAAATTCTTTGATGTATAAAAATTTGTTAGATAAAAATGCAGAATACTTGTCCTTATCTATTTATGATATATTTTGTAAATACTCATATCTATGAACCTTTGTACTTTTATTTTGCATAGCACAGAGTTTTTTCATCTATTAAATATTTCTATATTTATACATATTATCCAATAAATATAATTATATTTCAATAAAACACTAAGAGATTCTTCTAAAACATTTTAATAAAATAGCTATAAAATTACTTATAAATGAAATGTGATGCCATTCCAAGCATCAGAACATTTATCTGAGTAATTTCTTCATGATGTAATACAACACTTTGACTTTTTTATACACAGATAATATAAAGATTTGCGATTGTTACAATTCTAAAACAAAAGCTTAACGTTGACAGTCTACAATCATGAGCTGCGTCATGCGCGATGACATCAGGACCTGGAATTTCTCAATTTTTGTCACGGCCTATCCGCTTGTGCTCTCTCTTCTTTGTATTTGCTCCATGGCTAGGACAATCAAAATCATCTGTTCGTAAAATGAAACTCTACCTATAGGTTTAGAGACGGTAGAAGTACTTAGAAAGGTCATATACATACAAATTCACTATTTTCCTCCGAGAGAATAAAAGCTCTTTTTAGTAAATTTTGCAGTCTAAAGAGGAATTACAGTAGGCCAGCGCAACGGATTTAGTTAAACCTTTTAGAAGCGGATGCCTAAAGTCCAGATTACGCGAAAATTAGACTGCTTTTGTAAAGATTAGGTACGAAATTCTTTAAACAAAAAAACGGAACAGTGTTAGGAAAATCTTTTTTTGGATATAATTATATAAATATAATTAATGATGAACATAAGGTGTTTTGTACATCAAATTTTATAAGTTTTTAGTGTTTTTATAGTATGAAAATGCTCCAAAAACACAACCACACATACACGATAAAAATCATTCAACGATAATCAAACGTGTCTTTCAACTACAAATAAAAAGCTTATTTTATTAATGTCCATTTGTCCATGTGATTTTGATGCTGGAAATGTTATTTTTAACTAAATCTATGAGAGATATTCTTAATTTAATACGCTTATTAAGGGAACTCTTGTCTGCGTTTTCAGACGGCACAATTAATCAGTCTGTGTTCCTATACCTAGTAATATTTCTTGGTATGAATGGAGATAAAGCTCCATCGAGAGTACGTCGAGAACTTGACAATAAAGCCGATCCGTAATTAAAAAATGGCGGATCATTTTGTATTAAAGCCTACCGCATTGTTCTGTTTGATCGTTATTTGTTTGTTAATGAAAGCATAAATTGATTTTTGTAACATATTTTGGAGGTTACAAAAGCGTGTAAGAATGTAATATGATATGACTTAGTAAAAGTGAGAAATGACTTAGGAACCCGATAGTACGTAGTGGTTACGTTCGTTTTTTCTTGTTTTTAAATAAATTAAACATTTTTATTATAATTTGTATTAATTAAAAAGCATTTTTAAATATTTTTTTTCCATTAACCAAACTTATTTTTAATAATATAAAGCAGTTTTTTTTTCAATAAACTCATGTTTTCCAGAGCCATCTTTATGCTTTAATATCTCCATAAACTAGGAATGTCTTACGGTACATAAAACGGCGCTCAACCAAATTTAAACACTCATATTTTTAAAATTATATGAGTCCTTTTCTGTTTTATGTTTAAAAATTAAAATTTCAAAGAATACTATTGTATACCTTAATATTTAGTAATAGACAAATAATAATAGACACATTGTGATGCAAATAAAATAATAATATTGTATAAATTTGCTTAAAAAAATTGTTAAAAATAAGATTTTAAATGCTTATTTACTTTTGGCTATTGTGTTATTTAGCAAATTATTATTTCTAGAGTTACATAATTAGTTTACGAGAAAGGACTATGATGTTGGAATATCAAGATAATTTAGAAAACATGCAAACAATTCAAAATAAGTCTTGTAATATACTTAAACTAATCATGGTAATCACAAATCTGCAAAAAAAAACTACAATCAAGCTACATTCTGCCGACGGTGTACCGAAAGTTTCAATAATTTAATAAGACTGTTTTAAAAAAAATGAAAAAGAAAATAAATAAAATCTTACAGTTCTAAATATAAACAAGTGATGAGGCGTGCGTACCGAAGGTAATCGCCAGTAACACGTACATGTGTACATAAAAAAGGCGTTTGCACGTAAAAACAACTCCATTATTCGCCCCCCAAATTAGGTACGTGTCAGTCGAGCTTACATTTATTAAAATTTATTAAAAAAAACGCATTCGTGTCTGAAAATAAATTATATTATGTTAAAATTCAACGAGGCGCAAGCTGACAGTGTTGTCCTTTTGAGCTGACATAATCAAATCTTACATTGATACTTTATTTCAGTCTGTCGCTAATACCTAGTGTTTTAAACTTAATACGTTTTGTTATTTTTTGTTCACGTTCCCAAACCTATACGTATATGCAATACATCTTTCTTTTTCGTTGCATCTCTTTTATATCTATCTTTCCTGTCAATGTTCTAACATTATCCCTTAAATGGTTGAATGCAATGGGCTTGCTTCTATTACAAAATATTAACAGTGGGAGAGCCACGCTTCAGCATGCATGGGTCGGCTCGACTGGAGTGATACCACGGCCTCACTATGATCCGGTTTGAAATAGCCCCTGCGCTGTGTTACCGAGTAAGTGAGGATACCGGAGGCCTATACCCTTAACCCCTCCCCCACTCCCCTCCCATTCCCTTAAACTGTGTTTGGTCTCAAACTGGGCATAGCCCATGGTAGTAACCAGAAACACGACAGCACGAATGCTGTCGTTATAGGTTGGTCTTGGTGAGAGGGCTCCGGTAGCGCCGTATCCAGTGTGCTGGAATCAACATGACTCCACTATCTCATAAATATTATAGATAAATTACACCCAGCCACAGAATAAATGTCTGTGTTATAAATATAAACGCTTAAGATAGATGTTTCTTTCCACTCCGAATAAACATCGGCATCCATATTGTATCATGCAATATCATGATCAATCGTGCAATCATTATAACTATTTCAGACAATACTTAATAATAGTCATACTAGATACCTTTAGCTTAGAATATTTTTTCTGGAACTAATTGGGGTTGACTTTAAATCAAGTATGACATGCCTGACAGCTGAACTTCGTTTTTTTGGGCGGAGCATTTCCATCAAAACGCCAAATCTCAAATAATAGGCGATATCGAAGTTCTGTAGATAGGCCGTTGCCGGATTTATTGACCTTGAATTACCCGTAGTGATTGTCACAGATGTTTTTTCGGGCTGTCCGATGCATGAAGGGGTGTCAATATCTTAAGAAGAGTCACCCATCTATGGACTGACCTGGCTAACATTGCCTTAGTTCACAATACCTACTTGGTTTATTCGGCCACAAATCCTTCTACAGATACATATTGCTGTTTCTGTTATATCTATTCGAGCAATGGTCTCAGGCTTCCATTTTCGTAATTACCTATTACGTAACAGCTACAGAGTACTAATCTAATGAACAATAATTTGATAAGCTTGTTTTAGTTTATGTTGATTGATTAACAAAATGATAGTCACTAGTTTTGTGAATATTACTATAATTAAGACCACTACTAGTGTAGAAGGGAACACAAATGATAATGATATGATAGAATATAAACAATTATTTAAGAAGTACAGTATAGCTCTTATAGCTTGATCTCTGTGACAGTTTTCACTAGTGTCATTATAGAACTTACGAGTAAAGAATAAAAAAATAAATAAAGGTGATGAAATTTAAATCACTTGTTCCAAGTTATCTTGTCGTTTTCGTAGCCATTGCTCACAGCGATCAAGCTTTTTTGTAAAAATTTAATTACTACCAGCTACTAATAATAATATAGCACACAAACACGAAATGCCAGTTTTATTTTATTTATTTAGACTTAATATTTCATCGGACCGACAAAGTGAGTTCTTACCGTGTGAGTCTAAAGATTTACTGTTCCAAATATATTAGATTCATTTATACTTAAAACTAAATAAATTACATCAAACTCTTTTAGAAGGGTTGTTTGACTATACTCATCCTTCTTTATATTTCGTTAATCCTTTAAATATTAACAGTAGCCCTGTAGATTGCGTCGAAATTGTATCTAATAAGAAACGAAACGAAAAGGTCACTAGAGTTTTAGTATGTGTTGCGTTAACTCGCCCGGAAAATGAGAGCCTTTTGATTTAATTCTGGTCTCGAAATTTAAATTACATGTATCTAATTGACACAGGACAGACAAATTAAGGAAAGGGGATTTTATAAAATCGTTTAAAAGAAATAGGGATTTTTTACAGCTTCATCATCTAATTAATGAATCTTAATAGTATTGTGTACAAATATGGGTAATTACCTGTATCAATCCCTAAACTACAATGTCTAAAATTACAATACAACGCTATAAGAGATACGTCAGGAAATTGCAGAAGTCAACAGTATTTCTTAAATACGTAGTTATGATAATTATTTAAGGAAGAATCAAAATGCTCTTTTAAGATCGTTAAGGTGACCTCCCTTAGGTTTTCTATCTTTGTTCCACAGAATGAAGGTAGTTGTATTTTGTGTTAAGGCGTATAGGCGTAGTAATTCTTTAACTGTAGATAAAATACCATTTAGACTTATAAATAAATTCATTTTTTTAGAGAATAAAAGATTTTAGTAATTTGAATGGTGATAAAAACAAAAACTTCGTATATTGTACTCGCCGACTTAAATCAGCTTCTACAATACAGACTTTTATTGCTTAAAAAGTCTATTGACTAAATTTTGACTTAAGATCACGTTCATTGAATAGGAATATAAATAAATATTTCGGACATCTAACACACAAACGCCATCTAGTCCCAAACTAAGCAGAGCTTGTATTATGGGTACTGGACAACTGATATGAATACATAAATACTTTTTTTTTGTAAATACATACATGTTGTACATGGAAAACACCCAAACAGATCATACAAACATTTAATACGACCCAGAATTCGAACCCGAGACCTCATATGGCCAGCCGTCGCGTACAATCAACAATCTTAAGTAAAAATTTTGTACTAAAATACCTACTGCTATTAGTTATTCACATTAATTAAGGAATTATTGTAAATATCAACTGCATTCGCATAATTTCCTTAAAAATGAATACAAAACAATTTTTGACGTAGGTATTAAATTCTAGATTCTCTACGCTATTGTCGCGGAAAGGATTGATCAAACGAGGAGTACTAGAATTCAGGGTTAAATAAATAAACTCATATTAATTATTCGTATCAAATTATAGATTTGCAAAAAAATATAGTACAGTTACTGAGTGAGAAGTTACAAACCTATAACATTCTAGTGAAAACATTTATGTTTTTTCGCAATAGTTCGTTTGTTTTTTATATTTCAACCTGTTTAAAAGTTTACCAAATAAAACCTTAACATAGCCTAATAAACAAGATCACAATACGTAGATAACATTCACTAGAAGCAGCTATAAAAGAAATTTTCGCCTTTATTGCGGCAATTTGCTCTAACCGAAACCGTTTGCCTCTTTCACTCTCTATAGTGTGGGAGCAGAGCAGAGTATCATGCATCGCCTAACGAGCCATTAAATTCGCCATTCGAATCTGTCTGTTATTTTAAGATCACAATAGAGAAGCAGACTAATTAGTTTGGTGTTATAAACAATACGTTGATTGTCGGTCTCCTGCGTTAATATAAATTACGGTACACCTTTATGTATAGGGTCGTGTTTATTAAAACTTCGCACGTGTAAATTAAAGCTGCTGTGAACAAATTGCTAGTTACCTTACATAATATCAACCAATTGTTCATTTTCGAAAAGCTTTTGGGATTTTGCGTCTGTATATTTCAATTCATATTAATGTTTTTATTTGTATTGGGAATATATTAAGCCCCTGGTGGATTAAATGAATTATATTTTAGACCGATTTGAAAATGGAAGTATCAAAATTCAAATGTGTTTGCGCTATATTCTCTTTACTTATACTATTATTATTCAACCGTCTTCCAAAAAAGGGGAGATAAACAATTTATTGCAACATTTTTATGCATGTTCGTCAATATTTTCGTCGTTTATGAACCGTTTTTTTTTGTTTTGGTTTAGGTGTAGCTTCCAGGTGGTCCCATTGTCACCATATCAGGATCTGATGATAGAATTCCAAGGAAGTCGAGAGCAGTCCTCAAATTTTATAGCCACGTTTATATATTTTATAAATCTATTCAAATATTTTCGGCTGAATGTCGTCATTTTCATGATGATGAACCGATATGGAAGATACAACTCCTTAACGGTTAGGAGTTGCAGGATAATTCTTTTGTAGCCTATGCTCAGTTTTAATGTTTCAAACTATAGTTATTCGTATCAGCAGGAGTAACATTTGAAGGTCGTCGTTTTCTCAGGTTAGGTCAGATACATAGAGCTACTTTCGAATTTGATATATAAGTATGTATTCTTCTGTGTCTATGTGTAACATATTTATTTGTCTAAATGGGTATATACTCATATATCTACA
Source organism: Hyphantria cunea (assembly GCA_003709505.1). NCBI lineage: Eukaryota > Metazoa > Arthropoda > Insecta > Lepidoptera > Erebidae > Hyphantria > Hyphantria cunea. The sequence goes on along the minus strand of PKRV01000143.1, from coordinate 6,880 downwards.
ATCTATTCACCGCAGTACAAATCTGCCTCGTTTAACATCAGATGACTTTGTGGAGAGGTCCTACCTTACTGATAATTATTTTACTGTAAAGTCACAACCAAAGAGCCAGACAAAAAATATATGGTATCATTTCTATACAAAAATAAAGAAAGACCATAAAAGTATACAAAAAGTGAAACAATTGAATTTAATACCACTCCCTTTAGTTAGATAAAAAAAACCAAGATTTTTTACTGCAATGACCGCCTGCTACCGACTCTCAAAACTTTACGATACTTTAGCACGCCTTAATTTAAGCTATAAAACCGTAGACAATAAAGTGAAAAAATCTTGCATTAACCCAAAGGAGCAAAATATAAACTGCCTTGAGTTTATAGCGTTCTGTTCTTAGACTGCCTATAAACTTGCTATCGATGGTAATACATATCGAAAGTTTACTGCCATCGCTATCACAGGTATTTAAATAAGTGATAAGTTGATCTCCCTATCACGGCACGCGGTGCTTTATGACTTAAAACGTGGAGTAATAAAACGTCGTTTGAACAGCAAAGTAAGACTCACTAAGGTTCCCATACCGCCGTACGTCAGGGATTTGGTAAATATTTTGAACCAGATCCCCAAAGAGCCGGGACAACAATCCACCGCCAATGAATTAGCCAATAAAAACAAATTGAACCAAATAAATTTTCCATGATGTCTGTTTTTCTATTTGCGTTAATTTTGAGACTGAATACGAAACTCTATTGTTTTCTTGTTTTGGTGTTCAAACTGAAATCTTATTCTCAGGCCTTGTTCAAACTCAAACAGATGGTTTAAGCGGAAAAGTAGGATTCAACTTATAATTTTCAGTGAAATAAACAAGTCCACGTTGTGTTCCACAAGCAGTTTCTTAAATTCATTAAGAAGAGGAAATGTTAGCCGGCGAGTCGTAAAGGGAAGTTGCCAAAGTTAGTCCGTAAAACTGATAGCGCTACTCTATCTTCTGTTTGCGCCTTGATTGTTTGAACTTTTCCCACTTTGTTTGGATAAATTAATAATTTAAGTCACATGCGTTTCCTTAACGGTGGAAGAGCTCGTTTTCAGGTCAAAGAAAGAACTTGTGACTTTCGTAAGATAGCTTATATTATCTATTTTAGTGAAATTGAGTTTTGAACGAAACATTCGTGGTTTGTACGAGTTTAATTACGAGTTTATAATAAAGGCTTTGTAATGTTTGGTTTCTTAGTTACAATTTACATGTAGAATAGATTGCTTAACTTACACCAGCAACAACAAAAACCCGTAATGTCCCACTTCTGGGTCTCCTCTCACGAGAGGGTTAAGGCCATACGTCCCCACGCTGGCCCAGTGCGAGTTGGGGACGGACAAGACAACGTTGTGGCTACGTAATCTTGCCGTTGGATGTTTTTAAGCTATAAAGCCTTCAACAAAGTTTCACGATTGTTATCCTATAACAACCGGAACCGACTGCTTAACGTGACCTCCAAATCACGGAGACGCTCATGGTATTGTGCCACCAGCAAACACCCGTCCAGGTACTGACCGCACTGTCTTTGTTAAACCTCGGTGATGTTTTTTTTTTATAAAGACAACTCTCACATTAGCAATATAAATTCCTGTGTCGCGGGGATCTTTCCAAACTTACATGAAACGAACACAAAGTACACCCAGACTTAGAACAACAATTTATGGATCACAAAAAGTGTTGTCCCATGTAGGATTTAAACCCACAACACTTGGCACATTAGAAAGCGGTGTGGCGAACACTGAAACCACTAGGCCAACCGTGTAGTCTATTTTTTTTAGATTGTTTTCAATCACCGAATGCAACGAGCTATGAGCGCCTATAACTTAACAATACGTTTAATTAAAGAGCAAGTTATGTCATAAATGTAATTCACCACTGGCGAAGCGAGCGGTGGAAGCTCGCTTACCAGCGCCTCATGTGGTGGGGGATTCCATACGTAAAAAGGAAAGTAGTCAGTGTATTTAAGGGCACTGACTTGTGTTAAACCGGTGTTTATGAAGAATTCTAAAATTCCTCAAAATTGAAGTTTAGCCGTATGGTAGTAGACTTGAAATCAAGGTATGCTTGGGAAAAGACAGCAAAATTAAAAGCGGAATAGGTTTTTCAGCTGATGAGTAAGGTATCCAGGGACAAACGGACGATAGGGTTTATAGGCGACGCTAATGGCTTAATCAACCTTAAAAGTCAGTTTAGAAAAATATAATGATCCTTTAAATAAAAACATCCTAAGTACATAACAAATGTTTAGAACCGAAAATTAATTAAGCTTATCCCTGAAACGGTTCAGTGGCAGAATTAATGAAACGTATTCAGGAAAAAATTGCTCAGTAAAATTATAAGCGATAAGGAAAGGTCTTCTGAAACTTTCGATAAATTTCCATCAGTTTGAAGCTCTATGAGAGAATTTATCGTGTTTACCTGTTCAACATTCAATTACAAATGAGTGTCGTGGTGCCAACTTGTGAATTTTAATGTTCAAACTAGAATATCCATACTTGTTGTTGCGTCTGTCTGCAAAAATAAAATAATACGTTCTAGTTCTGTCTGGCTTCGGTTGACGGGGATATTTCTGTTATGTTTACTCAGTAAAATAAGTTCGATATTTGAAATATAAAACTGCAGAAAATAAATACCTCTACCAAGTAGTGAGCTTTTACAGAATACTTGTCTGTAAACATATTAAAACGGACACTTTAAAAAACTTATGCTGAAATTTACAAACTGTATGAAAGCTCTCTTTACATATATATACACATAATCTCTTAAATTATATTGACCTGATTTATAAATAACTCAAAGGACTGACACACATTTGAAATAATTATAAAATACCTATTCAACGAATATTTCTTATTGGCATATAATACGATATACAAACTTGATGAAGGCCAAGGTTACCTAATCTGTCATATAACGTATTGTCTTAACATAGTTAATGCACACGTTTATTATTAGTTCTAAGTTTTACTATATTATATAATATAAATATATATTCATGTGACTGCTACATTTTTTGTAAGCTGGATAAATAGGTTTGATACATCAAAAAACAATTTTTCTCTGTGCTGTCAATAAGAATTTATTCTAAATGAAACATACATTTTACCGTTTTTGTAGGTTTCATAATGTTCAAGTAAAACAAGTTCAAATTAGAATGTAATTTTCGTATATCTATACATTCAATTCAATGCCTCTGTGTATTTTGAATGAAGAATTTTCAATACAATTATTTTTTAAGTACCTATTAAACGCTTCAAATGTTTGTGTATAGTTTTCATTATATTTTTTTAAATAAAAACATCCAAACTTTATCGATAGACTTTCTGCATTTACTTTATTGACAACTGATAATACAGTTGACGACTTCTAGCTAATATAGTTTCTTCGTCCCTTTTCCATTCGTTTAAAAAATGTTATATCATACCAACTTTATTGAAAAACTTTTGTACTTTTACATAGCATTACACGATTTCTTTGTTTGGTTTTCATATCTGTATTACTATTTCTTTGGTGGTATTTAATTTTGATGTTATTACCTTTTTATTGTTATGAGAATATTAAGAAGTTGTAAGAGGATTTTATTGTATTGTATTGTATTATAAGCATTACATTGTTTACAAAAATATAATGTTTTTGCTCATACATACAAAATTACATTTTAGCTTTCCTTCTTGATATTGCATGATTACGTCTAAGATACGAATAAGACGAAACTAAAGACCATTCATATTTAAAATACGATATTTCTCTAATTACATAGTATAATTAATTACACCAAAAAACTTGTAATGTTGCTTATTAAAATAGTTTTAATTTATTTTAATATTATTTTGAAATCAAATTAGAAAACTATTTTACTGTATTCAAATTTAAAGAAAAACGAAAATTACAGGAAAATTACATATTATCACCCAAGAAAGTTATCCCTAAGTATATCTTGGTAGTTGCGGAAACATTCCTCAACTATAATTGGTATCCAAAACCAACAAAATAACTCAGTCTAATTGATAGCGGAGGAAATGACGCGAGATAGGTAGTTAAGTACATTAATTAGTGTCACGAATGGGGCTCGTGCCTGTAATTACGTACAATTATTCTCATCGAGAGGTGGCCTCCATGCTCCAAGTTAAATTGTGTTTTGTATTTATAATGCTGCCTCCTATATAATATTCAGCGTCGAAAACTTTTCTTATAAAGGCACCCTTGTTGTGTAAGTACCCAGAAAATGTTGGCTATGTGGTGGCGGCCCAGGTTTTGTGTTTATTTCGATATGAATATCGATTTTTATTCGGTAAAGCCATCATATTATTAATGGTACAGTCAAAGTTTGAAATTTTAAGGATAAGTTATAGTAAGCCAGATTTTAGATTCTACCATAGTATCTAGGTATAGATCTAAATATCCTGTTTGTTTTGTTATTTACTTACTCTTTTTTTGTGAAACTGAACATTATTTTGCATTATTATTGGGTTGTTGGCATTTCTTTAAAGAATAAAATATATTTAATAATTTCAGATATAATGTACGTAATAAGTAGCAACATATCAGCGCAATATATATGGAAAAATCACAAAGCTCTTTAAACAGTTTCTATTAATTACAAACTCAACTTCTTATATTGGTCTTAGTGTGAAGCGTGAATGACAGTTTCATAGTTTCTGAGCTTATCGTGAGCAACAACAGACACGAGAATCATATATAATTTTACATAAATTAAAAAATGGCTTGATACACATTATACATGTTACAATAATTCTTTTTCTTTTCTTTTGATGAGATTGCAATCAGCCGAATTAGCTATTTCTGTAAATAACAAGTATTTAAAGTCTTCGATTCTACGTCTTCAAGTCTTCGACGTGATGACATTAATGATAAAAAATATTTAAATAATGTGGATGGCATGAAATGGAGACCATCTTTCGAAAAAACAAAAAACGATCCCCCATGTTACAATAATTTAATCTTTAAAAATAGCTTGTCAAAATTAACATTAATAGCCTTTTAACGAGAACTTCAAAACTCACGTAACCATACGTCACTTTGAATTTTAGAACGTACCCATTCGACTTTTAGAGAATAATGTAAAACCGAACCTAAATAAAACTGGCAATTTCGTGCACATTATTCTATTAAGGTCTGGAAAATTTTAACCTTTAGATACATCACAACATTTTGCGAGGTATTTTTCCGTCCCTTTTTCACAGGCTACGCCAAAAGCCGGGATGACAAAGGTATGCCATTTGTACTGCAAATTAATGCGGTGACTCGGTAGTACCAATATATGGCTCGTGTGACAGCTGTTCCGTTGAATGGTTGTGCAAACAAAGAAATAAATCTATTCTATCTAATGCGATTTGGTCTATTTGAAAATAAAGTGTAGGTTTAATGTACAAATAGTTTAATATAAACATTTTTTTAGCATTGCAATGTAAATGGTATCATCGCTATTGATAAAAGTCCTAAGGTACTAGACCTGTTAATACAGCTTTCATCTAGCTTTTATTGATGTTAACAGCTGAAATTGAAGATAACTCCTTAAAAGTTAAGAAAATATTATAATGACCCAAATTTACTTGTATATTTGAAAATATGCGTAGGTTTGCATATTTATTTATTAAATTTTTGTATTATTCTTTAAATTGAAATGTTAATGAATGCTCAAGATTCTCCTCTACTTAAAGGGATACTTAAAATTGATCAGTGACGTACCACTCAATAATATATTGAATGGTATGTGCTCTATATAGGGCATTGACTTATATGGAAGTATTTTTATGCCAGCAACTGATAAGGTTTTTTGAACTTAATCCTCACCCATAAATAAAATTAAAGGACTTTCAATACGCCCATCCATTTATTGGTGAGTCTATTTCTATTTATACTGTTTTCACGTTTTTTTTGTGTATAGGTCTGTCAATGTGACTCTGCCTGATGAAAAGCATAAGCAGAATCTAATAGTGGTAGTCACCATACTCATTGCGAATGCAACGATGCAGCTTGGTAATCCACATCACGGCGGCCTAGTGATGCATCTGCATTATTGGGTCTCCGGTCTCGCACTCACCAATGAAACACGATTACACGACCACTTTCAATTTACGTTGATCTTCTGTGCGAAGGTAGTTCCGCCTCGGTCGAGCCTGCCCAACACTGCTGAAATCACCTTGGCTCTGCCACCTCTTTTAGTTTTAGCTACTCAAACAGTTATCATAAAATTTTACATGTTAAATGATGAAGGAGGTCAGATTATTTTGAAATATCTACGCGTATATATGCATAGATTTGATATCTATAAAGATGCAAGGTAAAACCGCAGGCAAAACTTATAGTAAGTAAGTCAATTAAGCTTCTAATATAATAATGCATATTCCGTCCGTAAAGCAATCAAACTAAAATTCGTCTGTGAAAACTGCGAGTTAAATGAAACAAAATGAAAAAAGTATCAATTAATATGACCTCATTTGGCTGGAAGAGTTCCAATCTTTGTCCATTGTCTTCGCGCGCTCAGAAAGTGGACATACCCACGTATTATGTCTTTAGTTTGAAATGGTGCCAATTTAACACGACCAGAATGCTGAAATAACACGTCCTCGGCATAACCACCTTATATACTGATTGATTGTAATTTCAACTGAGTCTAACACAACTTTATGTAATTTCATGTTTTGTACAAGAGCACTAAATTAAGCGTCGAATCGCTTAATATAATATTAAGGTGAATTTAGACGCATTCCTCCGAACCAATTCAATTTTTGTTTTTTTTTATATGGTAGTTGTGAGAAAAGGTAAAAAAGTTATTTGATTTCTGGTATTTTTTTTATATATATATGAAAAATACTATACTATATAAGA
>PKRV01001371.1:31623-149552 GCA_003709505.1 Hyphantria cunea | reverse complement strand
ATAATCATTACAAAAGATAGTGCCAGACTAATTCTTAATGATATATTTTCATGAAAAGTCAGGAGAGAGCACAGGTTGATGGAGTTGGGAGTTCTAAAAAGTGCAACAACAGTTTTTCTACAGAACTTCAACATCACCTAGTACTTGAAGTACATCAGGTAGTCGCCCCATGTAAAAACTCGAAGTTCAACAGTAGACTTAAAGCCGACCCTAACCTAGTTTGCTCGAGAAAGAATATAAATAAATAATAAATATTTATGTTGCTCACCTTTGTTGATGCAGTCCCAACATTCTTGTATTTCATAGCTGAGACCGGCGCTGTTATGGAAGTGAAACTTGTATTTTCCTTTAGGTAAGGTCCACTCCGTATTGTTGGCCGCCGATATGTGTAACACCGTGGGACACCAAAAGTATTCCAACTGTAAACATTAAAAAAATATAAAAATTACTTTACATAACTTTTACACAGCAGTCCGATCTCAAACTTGAAAGTAACCAGGTGCTAATAAACGTAGATAGCACCCAGACACAGAACAAACGATCATGACCATCGCACAATGTATAACTTTATACTTCTTTTTCTAGAGTACTTAGCCGACTATAACGAAAAAAAATCCCTCTTTTCGCATGGATGTTACTTTTTCATCATGAGTATAATTCAACTTTGATATAAAAGTGACATTAAGAAAAAAGATAAGGTATATTTTTTTTTTAACTAAAATGTCATTTATAACCCTAATTAAAATATGTGATATAGTGTTATTTATTATGGCTTCCGCGTCTCTTTACCTTGACAAATAGGTATTCGAAGCAACTAACATTAGTTAACGCTCATTCGTTGATAAAAATAATGATAAAAAACNTTATTTTTATATTCGATTGCGCATTTATTGAGAATAATAGAGGCTACAACTTGAAGCTTTAGGAGCATAGCAGTGACAATAAACAGGTGAAACTGGTAGCCAGGCACAGTAAGCATATAAAAATGATTCTCTTTTAAAAGCGTTACACCTCTGTTACGGCTTTACTAATAACACATATTATTTACATGTAGAGCTTGGTCCATTAAATTCTTATCTAGAGCTTAGCATGCGCATGTGAACATACTTTGCAAAAGCAGCCACACTGCGGCAACTTGTTTGGTTCTACTCTTAAATCTAAACAAACTAATTTCAGGCTACACGTTATCTAAATAACACGTAGTATAAAGGTGATAAAGAATGATGGTAAAGTAAATAAAAGCAGTGATAATAAATATCTTACAAATTCCTCTCAATGTCGTTAATTTCGACCCCAAACTGTATGCTGATGTGATAGATATCCCCAAGCCCGCCAGAAGATATGTGCTCATTCAAAGCGTCGTAAGCAGGGAAGAACCTGGACCACATTCCTTCAAGGAGAAAGAGTTTCTTTTCGCGCGCCAGGTCCACTAGTTGTTTAGTCTGTTTGTAAGTCATGCCCATAGGCTTCTCGCATAGCACATGTTTACCGTTCTCTAACATTAGTTTAGTTATTTCATAATGTTGTAAATTCAGTGCACTCACGAATACAATGTCTGGAAACAAGAGAAATGTCTCAATGTGAGAAACAGCCAAGGTTTGAACTATAACAAGTTATAGGTATGTCATGTGTTTCTTTAGTGATAGAAGCAACCTTCTAAACAACCTCGTATTCGACGATTACCGTAATTATTATACATACGTAACATGTTAGTAGCATAGCAGGCATTATACGGAAGTTTAGAAAATAATAAATCATAGAAATTTTATAGAATAACTCTCAATTTAAGGCAAATAAAGGAAATAATATCTACCATATATGTATATACATATATAATGCTATAAACAAACTAATATTTTGTTAAGAGAATTGTTTAACTCTTTAATGTATATATATGCAATGAGTAATGAAATAAAAATATTAAAATACTGATTAAGAGCCAAGATAAGTTTTCATAAGAATAGTCATAAAACTTAACAGTGTAAACTGATAAAAAAATAACAGAAGTATAGAGGATGTTTTCTTCGTTTCGTGCAAAAATATCTATTTAAATGTACATTAATATTGAAGCACTCCTTACTACACCAGGAATAGATTTTCTATCCATCTGTAGAACGTTATCATCGCTTGAGTGACTGGATTTCACATGAAAGGTGTAGTGTGATTTGTTTTTGCAAAGTCAGCATTAAAAGCATTCAGGAAATTGACAGTTCAGAAACAGGCCAATTGAAGCTATTAGTGCTGGCTACAAGCAGCTCGTTATTCCATGACAACTGAATGTTCTAGGAAGTGTCACAGTCGCTCAGCTTGAATGACTCGGCGTCATAACAATATATTTCTTGACTAAACGTTTGTGTAAACAATAGAACGTTTTGTTACCTATAGAATCATCACGCGCTAGCGACTCGTAGCCTTCGTATGCTGTGTTGATTTTGTGGAGCGTGGCCAATCTATGGACACGATCTAGATCTTTACCAGCCACGGCAACGGCCTTGTGCTGTTCAGCCGACAAAGTCCCCATAGCAGTCAAGAAATCGTGGGCGATCATACCCACTCCCGCTATACCCCATTTTAGTTGCATACTTCTCTGGAAAAGTACAGAAATATCGTAAGCTATATTATAGTTTCCGACAACATGTGTTGTCACTTCGGGTTGAGTGATGAGGATTATACGAAGTTGTGGCATATTTAGAGGATATTTTCTCGCTGATAAGATTAGTTTGTGATATGTTTGATTACGTATGTAATTATGTTTGAAAGATAATAAGGTACGATTCCAATTTAATAAAACAATTTTAATGCAGTTAGTACCGTATAAATGATTGATAATTTTGATATTATAATATACATACTTACATAATAGGAAGTGGCAGAAAGATAATTACTAATTTGTGTTTTAACACGGCTTTTTTNATAGAAGCAACCTTCTAAACAACCTCGTATTCGACGATTACCGTAATTATTATACATACGTAACATGTTAGTAGCATAGCAGGCATTATACGGAAGTTTAGAAAATAATAAATCATAGAAATTTTATAGAATAACTCTCAATTTAAGGCAAATAAAGGAAATAATATCTACCATATATGTATATACATATATAATGCTATAAACAAACTAATATTTTGTTAAGAGAATTGTTTAACTCTTTAATGTATATATATGCAATGAGTAATGAAATAAAAATATTAAAATACTGATTAAGAGCCAAGATAAGTTTTCATAAGAATAGTCATAAAACTTAACAGTGTAAACTGATAAAAAAATAACAGAAGTATAGAGGATGTTTTCTTCGTTTCGTGCAAAAATATCTATTTAAATGTACATTAATATTGAAGCACTCCTTACTACACCAGGAATAGATTTTCTATCCATCTGTAGAACGTTATCATCGCTTGAGTGACTGGATTTCACATGAAAGGTGTAGTGTGATTTGTTTTTGCAAAGTCAGCATTAAAAGCATTCAGGAAATTGACAGTTCAGAAACAGGCCAATTGAAGCTATTAGTGCTGGCTACAAGCAGCTCGTTATTCCATGACAACTGAATGTTCTAGGAAGTGTCACAGTCGCTCAGCTTGAATGACTCGGCGTCATAACAATATATTTCTTGACTAAACGTTTGTGTAAACAATAGAACGTTTTGTTACCTATAGAATCATCACGCGCTAGCGACTCGTAGCCTTCGTATGCTGTGTTGATTTTGTGGAGCGTGGCCAATCTATGGACACGATCTAGATCTTTACCAGCCACGGCAACGGCCTTGTGCTGTTCAGCCGACAGAGTCCCCATAGCAGTCAAGAAATCGTGGGCGATCATACCCACTCCCGCTATACCCCATTTTAGTTGCATACTTCTCTGGAAAAGTACAGAAATATCGTAAGCTATATTATAGTTTCCGACAACATGTGTTGTCACTTCGGGTTGAGTGATGAGGATTATACGAAGTTGTGGCATATTTAGAGGATATTTTCTCGCTGATAAGATTAGTTTGTGATATGTTTGATTACGTATGTAATTATGTTTGAAAGATAATAAGGTACGATTCCAATTTAATCAAACAATTTTAATGCAGTTTGTACCGTATAAATGATTGATAATTTTGATATTATAATATACATACTTACATAATAGGAAGTGGCAGAAAGATAATTACTAATTTGTGTTTTAACACGGCTTTTTTAAAAGGCTCACGAGTTGGCTTTATTAAGAAATAAAACAATTTATTGTTGTAATTGGATACTATTGGAACAGCAAGTTTAAAGAATAGCAAATTGAAATAGGTAACGCAAAACGTCTCAAATCATCAATGAGTAATATGACACTGCTGAGACTGCCTACAACAATATTTTTTTTTAAATGTAGACAAACGTAAAGTACTTCTTATCACTTAAGATAATCAGATTATAGTGCTATACCGTTATCACAAAGCCTCAAAATGTTCGTACAGTGATTTGTCCTTAAACAAATTGGTCTAGAAAATTGTGCTACACGAGTCTTTAATATGTGTTAATTAAACTGTATATGAATGTATGACATGGGCTGATATATTTATACGAAGTAACTGTCGTCATTGGTCCTCTGGGTCGACAGGCAGTTTGTTAGCATTTAATGTGATAGCAGGTCATCATGTTTATTTATATACAGAGTAGTTGACACAAACATGTTCTGTATGTACTGCTCATATTACAGTTTAAAATAACTTTATTCGTTTATTAAAATATGATTTGCATCATTGTCATAAAACTATAAAAGATTTAACGCTGAAGAAGTCACAGTAATTTTTTATTGACTAGCGACGAGTTTAGCGGTTAGGCAATCAGGGGAATGTAATCTAATAATCTTGATATTTTCTTAAAATGAATTGGGTATCACGAAAATAAGCAGTGAAATTTTCGAGTCATAATCCAGAATAATATTTAAACACGGTTTTAACGAAAGACGTTCCCCATTTCATGTCATGCACATTTTTTTATATTTTTATCATTAATTCATCACAACGAAGACTCGAAGCAGTCATCCACATACACAATTACGTTTTGAAGACCCTGTTAGTTTCTGACATACTCGTCCACAGATCGTGACGAAATGTTAGCCAATTTTAGATCATCTAATTTATACTACTAATAATACATGATATCTCACTTAAAATTCTTTATTTTATTATCAAATAGACAGATTTATCCATTTTAGAAAACAGGTGGATGGGCCAATTGTGGTGCATTCATATTTTAATATTATAAATTCGAGAATAACTCTGTCTGTGTTTCGCTTTCTCAGCTAAACCGCTGCACCAATTTTGACTGCCTCGGTGGCGCAGCGGTAGCGTATGCGACTGCTGTTCTTGAGGTCTCGGGTTCGATTCCCGGGTCGGGTCAAATGTTTGTTTGATGTACAAATGTTTGTTTCGGAGTTTGGGTGTTTTCGATGTATGATATGTGAGTATTTACAAAAAAAAAGTATATATGTATTTACATCAGTTGTTTAGTACCCATAACACAAGCTCTGCTTAGTTTGGGACTAGATGGCGTTGTGTGTTAGATGTTCGAAATATTTCTATTTATTTATTTTTTAATTTTAATTAATTTTGGCATGGATGTGCTTTGGTACTTTTGGAAGGGCATAAGCCCTTTACTGCGATAACGGGGCAAAATCTAATCGGCTTGTAATGCTTGTAATCTAACAATTTTACTATCAATCATTATTTATAATTATGTTCTATCCATAAATATTTTCAATTTAAAAAAACAACATTTGCTTGTTTATATCTATATAAATAAAAGATAGTCGTGTTACTTCACTGTTTATATCTGAAAACATGTGATGTGTGTCTTCCAAAAGGCAAACTAAAATTAAAGTTTTTTATAATTGATGCGTTATATTTACATTTTGGTGTTATTTTAAAAAAAATGTACTTAAATATTTTTGTTTACTTCATTTATTAATTACCCTTATTATCTTTTTTGATTTCAAATAAAGATTAAAACAATACGTTATTTTAATTAATAATCGCACCTCTAAACTAAAATAACCTGTATTCTGACCTCTATTAATTCTCATTCTGTAAATGAGACAGATATTTATTTATAAATGGATATCTGAGACACTGGGTAAGTAAAATAAATATCTCTATATAATAAGCGAGACAAATTTATAGGTCCCGTGATGTCTTACTGAACCAGGTTTCACTGCATTAATAATACTAAAAGATACCAAGTGCCACATAGATTATTGTAAAGTGGTAAACTATCGTTCACATTTATCGTACTAACTACTGTATCTGTTTACCGTTTTATTAGTAAGGCGAAATTTGTACTTGTCATCGGAGCAATAACCGCCGTTACGAGTACTAAAGTCTTTAATATATTATCGTTGGAGAAGTGACTTTAAGATAATTTCAAACGAACGCAATATATAATAATGTATGAAAGGTCTCAGATAGGGTTGTTTACGACTTTCAACTAAAAAGATAATTACGCTGCACCTATAATTTAAGTAAGGTATTTATTTTTCTCTTTTAGGTGAAAGGCTTTCGGCTTACACAAGTTACAAGTGGGCATGCATAAATGTATTGAATGAACCAGTCTGTTGGAGTCGTTATCGAACGTACTAAAACCCTGACCGTTTTCTTACCGTACTCTGATATTCAAATTTAAGTTTCGAAGAATGACAGCTAGAAGTATCAATGTTTTTTTTTTGCAAATATTGGATTTAAATTCATACTAGACCATCTGGTATTCATTGCATTCTTCCTCTATAGTGGGTTTTATAAGGATACGACTTTTTAAAACAACTTAGGTAATAAAAACATCAATCACTTGATTGGCGTTATTCAATGAATTTGTTGGCATATATATTTTATTAAGTGTATACGTGCATATGATGTATTTGGTAGTGAACACAGTGTACCTTGAGTTATAGAGGAGGCATGGGCGTACCCAGGTTCTGGGACAGGGGGCGGGGCAAATCTGGGTTTATAATACACTAACTGAGCCCCGTGGTGTTCCCCGCTATTATAGTTGTTGCCGCGAGTTACGCCGCGGGGCGAACCTAGTCTAAAAAAGTAGATTAAGTCAACATCATTAACTATGAAAGTTCCGTCAAAATCGGTCCAGCCTTTTTAGAGATTAGCCGTAACAAACAAAAAAACAATTTTTTTTAAAAATGCGGTTATTTTAACTTTACAAACTGACGCCCCAACTTCATTTGTACAGATATTTTTATATAAATTCTTAGGCTACAGAAAAGCTATTTTAAAAGTAACTTTAGAGGGTCTTCAGAAAAACGGTTACAAATGTGTTCCGTGAAAGAATCGCCCATAGCGTTAGCAAATTTTCTATGTACCTACACTGAACGTACAGAGCTCATTTATTCCACCTTTGATCATATATCATCTTAGCCACGTTTTACGTCTAGGTGACAGGTGTCTGGGTGCTGATTTGTCAGAATTTGACCCCTAAGTTGGTGTACTTCGATGATCTGATGACTAGATTCGTAATGTTGTTATGCAAGTGGAGTGCGTAGATCGAGGCGGCCACCGATTGAGGTTTAGACCGCGGCATTTTTGCTTGCAGCGCTTTTAGCGTGTTGGTAGAAAGGGCGCGACACACGATTTTTACAAGTTGTATATTTTACTCCAAATGGCAAAAATACTTTTTTTTAACTTTAACCATAAAAGTGAAAGATAGTAGGGATGTAACTAAACCCAGGGAGAGGGGCCACTGACCCTACCTGCTCCCCTCCCCCCCTCGGTACGGCTATGAGAGGAGGTATGGGTCTTATTCAGATTTAAAAGGACGAATAAAACTGTAGCGTGTAAATTCCGTCATCCGAGTGAGGGGCGTGCTTGTGTGCCCGATATCAGAATATAGGGTTAGAATCCTTCTAATTAGAAGGGATCGACAGAAATGGTGAGGAGGATCTTCAAGTAGTAGGTATGTTGAACACCACCATAGAGTGCCGCGATCACAATACCTAAACGTCCTTTTAGAACCTAGGAGCCTTTGAGCCAAGGTTACGTCACGAGACCTGTTCCTTTTACTCAATTTATACTAATTTACGTCGGAGATAGGCTTTCTCTAAAGGAGACTTAAGTCCCGTAGTGGACGTCGTTCGGGTGAGACGATGACAATGCGATTTTTTTTTTAGGGTCCTTTCAATTAAAGAGAAACAGAATAAATGCAAAGTCTTTAGGTATAAGAGGGATTCAGTGCTAAAATGCCAAGCCTTTTTTAGTCAATTACAGAATAGGCTGGAAAATTTTGAAAGAACTGAGAATGAGTTCAGACTATTTAGTTTTATTAATTTTAAAGATATTGCATATATTTGTAATGTTCAATGTATAAAAAACACAACTTGTTTCTAAATACCAGTAAAAATAACTTTTGAAATAATGAATGAAAACATCTGAGTACTAAGTTAGGAGCGCACTGGTACAGCACCCATAACCCTCGAAACTGGCAGTAAATGAGGGGATAAGAAAATTTTGTAGTATTATAGTTAAACTTGACTACAGAAATCTTTCTCACAACAATTACAGATCTATTCAAGAAAGTGCCAGTTCCTTGTTCTGCTTACTACTAAACAGGCTTAACCAAGTCTAAATTTTGAGGTGATAATACTCTATTTGTATACCACATTAATATTAAAATGTGAGATGCCCTAGGGAAGCATGATATTATTCTGGTAAATGTATTTGTAAAGGAAGGTAGTCTGTCTAGCTTGATTTAAGGTGGTGATGTAACTAATTTTTTACAGTTTATAAAAATAAGGTATTGAGTGAGTTTAAATAGTTATAAGTCATAACAGAAAAGGAGATAATACTCCTTAACTAGAAGAGAAGCTAAGAAGATTAAATTATTACTTTCTTCTACAGACAATGGAGAACCGTAAGGTAGTAAGAGCAGTATTTCTCTAGAGAAATACTGTTGTCCTTACCAGTAATAATTCATACAGATTTATAGTTATTTATGAAGTACCCAATCTCAGATGTAAAAAGTTTTGTTTTGATATGTTCAGCATAAGTACTTTTAAATATTTTTTTCTTAATCAGCACAACAGAAATTATACTTAATAATTTGTGTTAGGCATACATAAAATTACTTATTATAAAATTATACATTATTTTGAATTCAAAATATATATAATATTTTTATTGAAATGAATTTGTAAACAATGACACTTATAGTGCAAAAAGTAGCTGCTTTACCTGCTACTGACCCTGCCTCTATAGATAATTGTTATCGTGCCATTATTCTACTTATATACTGTTTTTTTAAACTACAATTAAACCATTTATCTTTGCAGCGTCAATTGTGGTACCTTCTTCAAATTAGTAAAACTAAAAACAATTACTTTACGAGAGAAAACACTTTAACTCTTAAAATAACCTCGACCACAATCATTGCCTTTATTGATATCGAAGTAAAATAATACTATGTACTTACGAAAACTTATAAGGCAAACAGTTGACTTCAAAAAGGGCCACTTGAGAAATATAACACCGGTGAACAAAACGTGATAGTATACAAAGAAAATAAATCCGTAATTTTCAATAGAAAATACTGAAATCCTGATTTTAAGTTATATAATACTGAATATACTATCTTATCAAGTAAAATATTTTTTAAATTAAACCTTACGCGCAACTCCAACCTTATGCGAGTTGCTAATGAATGACAGGACGGAACAGATTACTTTAAATACACATTGACACTGACAGACAGATTTTGACAGCAAAAAACTACTTTTGCTAATTCTCAAACCTTACACTGGGCATGTATCGGTTCTGGGAGGGGTCCGGATGGCGTAAGAAAGCGGTTCCCGGATCTCTCCCGTCTCAGGCGCAGAGTGGCACAACGTGGTGGTTTAGTGGGTAGTCTGGCGAGTCAGTCAGGAGTCCCACACAAAGCGAACCCCCTGTCCTCGCGGGGGGGAGCGAAGTGCGTAAAGGCATTCCAACACGTAAAAAAAAAAGGGCATGTACCGGTAGTATAATTTGAAAATAAAGCATCTTTCCATAAGATGTGAAAATATTGTGTGCATGTCAATGGTTATGGTTAATGAACATATGTATTTTTTAGAAAATATTAATTGAGTTATATTCCCAGGAACTTGGACAAGTATCAAGTTTTAAAAGTGTGTTTTGGCCTTAAATGGTAACACATTTCGACGACTAGAGTAGAAGTAGAGCTACACTAGTGGTAAATGTCACAGTTGTCAAGAATGTGATTGAAATTATTTTATTTGTTTTGTTTGATTTGATGTCTTTTAAGTTTCTTACATTATCAAAATGTCTTTAGTTTTGAGGAGAACTTATTTGAAAGCTAAAGTTAACATATTGTCTTCCAGTAGCGGTAATATTGGGTTAAATTGTCCAATTATAATATCTGCGTCACGGACATTTAGTGACGACAAATCTGGCAATAATCCACAATTTAGCACGAGTTCTATACTTATCGAAAATGGATTTAACGTTCAAGAACTTCCAGTAGTTGTAAAGAAGTTAAGAGATCTATCGGAAATTGAAGATAAGCCATACGAAGAAAATGCAACAAACACATCAGATTCTTTGAACTACCATTTGATTCGGGAAGAGTTTAAGCAATGCTTAGATCTACGAGATGTGTTTTCATTACTATCTAAATGCACTAAGATAACTCCTAATATTGCACTGGGTGCCATTGAAAGAATATATGACATTGAAAATAATCCAAGTCCGCTAATTATAGACTCAAGGAGTTTACATATGAACTTAGCTAAAGGTGCTATTTTAGATAAATTACTGCGAGTGGTAATGAAAACTGAAGACACACAAACAATTCTAAATATATTGAACACAGTGTCTTCATTTATGGAGCCCTTTAAATATCAGTTCCATGATGAGTTACTTTTGAGAGTAATAGATAACAAGTTATCTATTGAACAACTTTGTGAGTTTACCACATTTTTGATTAAACATAAAAAAGATGGCAAATATTCTGACACAATAGATAAGCTTTGGGTAGGGTTTGTAGCCCGAGAGGCTGAAATTAATGAGAAAAATATTGTTAAAGTATTCAGCATTTTACATGGAATGAAAGTAAGCAAAAGAATAATATTGACATTGCTGGAACAAAAACTGAGTGATTTATGGGCAAAGATTCAAGTACCAATTATGCAAGAAATTCTTAATAGGTTCATAGAGGAAAAGTATTTATCGTTACAATCATTTTGTGTGGTGGGAGGTTGGCTAAGTGCAAACATACATGCCTTAGATGAGGATTCTTTGCTTGACATAATTTCCAAACTTACCAGACTTAAGTATACAGATGATAGGATTGAACTGGCTGTGGAAAAATATATGAGGCTGAGAGCTTCAAAAATTGATAGCCCCATCCTTATAGTTGGTATGTTAAATTTTTGTATGCAATTTAAAATTAACAACAAAGAAATATTGAATGTTTGTAGTGACTATTTCTTGAATAATTGGCAAAAAGTGCCACCTAGTTTTCTAAAGTCATTTATATATCCGTATGGTTACTTACGTTTTACTGTCCCGAGTAGTTCACAATTTTGGAAGCTAACAGAATCAATATTACTAGAATCATTTGAGAAGATATGCAGCGATGATCTTGGTTCGATAGTATTATCCTCAATTTACGCTGAAAACTATCCAATAAGATTGGTAAACAAAATGTTGACACCTGAGTACATGTCAAAGATAAATAAACCTGAAACCCTGCAAAAGTTTCATTTGATTGATGTTGCCATGTCATTGGAGAGCAAGGATTATTTGGGCCCACTATTACCAAAAGATCATTGGTCAAAACCTATATCTCAAGATTTTAGAATTAAAAACATTGTCAGTAAAATAATGGATCCATTAATAAGTATAGTAGGGGGCGAAAACAAATTGTCTGTAGCAGTATCAGTTCCATACCTACCCTCAGATGAAACCTATTTGCTGGATATAATGATCCACCCTGCAGGATTGGGCAGCAATATATTCAATTGGAAATCGAAATCTGGCAAGAACCAGAATATTGCCCTATTAATTCATTTACCAGACCATTACTGTTCTAATAATGAGCATTTAATTGGTCCTCAAGTCATGAAGAAAAGGCATTTGAAAATTTTAGGAATTCGAGTGGCCAGTCTGAAGTATTCTATGTTGAGTCAGTTTTATACATCATATGATAAGAATGGATTAAAAGAATATCTCTTACAATGTATAAGTAGGGCTAATGAGAGCTCATAGATATTTTAATTTTGGTTAATTAATGTTTAATAGCATAGAAACTTGTATATTTTAATTTTTACTATAATGTAAATATGTATATATACATCTGACATATTTTTCTAGTCCGAAAATGTTAAAAAATGTAACTATTAATTACTAACTGTTAATCATTGCTAATTAGATCATTACTGTATAAGAAATTTGTGAATTTTATTTTTATAAATCCCCATAAACTAATGATTAATATTGAACTTACAATTCGACATTCAATTATCCTTACGCAAATGCAAAATAGACCGCCTTGCAGTCTTAGTGCTAAAACAATGCCCTTTACCATCTTTACATAGCATAAAATAAAGTTGCTTCAGCTGACTCTTCCCTTAGATATTTTGAACCACTCAACAGATTTTCATGCAGTTTTCAGCAATTCAGAGTGATTGAAGAGGAAGGTTTCTATGTATAACAAATAGTGTCCCGCGGTTGTTGTTCCTTTAACATCAATTGCGGGGCGTAGCTAGTTTGAAAAAAACTCGTCATTAATTTTTTATTACTTTATTATTATACTCGTAACATCTTTTTCTTATAATTACTCACCGACTAACTCTCTAGAATTATTATTTGAATATTAAATAATTTCATAAACAACTTTTACATTTTGAAATATTTTTCTATGAAAATCTCGATCCAGATCAAAATACATATTTATATGTTAAATAGCGTATCCAGCAATTACTATCTAAACTTTTCGTTATTGCTCGATATCTTGAAATTTTGGTTTCAAAGAGTGTTTTTTTTAAGTCAAAGACAATCCATCAAATTAGTTTGTATTAGTAGACAATCTGGTTACATTTCTGGCTGTCACACGCAGGCTCCATATAAATACAGTTTCCAAAATATTTTCATAGTACAAACAGCCTTGTAAGTTACAATTTCATTATGTAGGTTGTTGCGTGTAATGTAATGCGATAGATACAAATTACGTGTGATCCGGAATATTATGGTCATGCCGACTATGTATGTAGATGAGTTAGAGGATTTTAACTATGCGGATAAAGGTGCATCTACACATCAGTGAAATCACAGATAAAATATGGCGTTGTTAACATACATCCACGTTATCTCCCATTGTTTTTATAGCCAGAAATGACTACACTATAATTTTTAGCCATAATGGTGTATCACAGCAACTCTAGCTTGAATTTTAATTGTAAAGAATGTGTTATGCTGACTCACAGCCTAAAATCTAAAATAGATAATTTAATAGTTTTACATCAATAATTACTTGATATTCGGCGAAATACAGTCACCGAGCGTGTTCATACAAGTACAAGGTACACACTCCGTGGGTTTCCCAAACACCTTTTAGTAATACGTCGGTAACTGTACTTGCACTTAATAATTTTTAATGACTTTAATAAAGCTAAGTGTAACGATTGAAATACGAACACGATTTTAAATCTATCTGGATTACTATGTACGTAGTGCATATGTTGAATTACGGCTATGTTAGGTAACGTGATATTCTAACACACAATGTATTTCCGAAATCTATTTTATTTAATTACACAAATTACCGATAGTTAATTGAGAGATGACGCTGCAGTTAATCTAAGTATGTAAGTAAGATGAGCTACGCTACAGTACTGCGACCGAGATATATATATATATATACCTATTCACTGAAGTAATGATGTTTGGCACATGTATGTCGTTCTCGCGGCCATCGATCATTAACTAGTATCCTACTTATTAACTCGGAACAATCTAAAATGTTAGCTGTTACATAGGGTTATGTTTAATGCCAGTTTCGTAGAAAAGGCATAAAGAAACACGTCAGATTGTTATTATAGAGAACGACTTAGTAATTATTTCATATTGTAATCTTTCGATAGTTGTTTCCACGTTCGTCGTATAACTTCAATCAGCTGTTGGCCATATCCAATCCAATTCGTAACTTTATAATAAGACTCATTAAAATTCGAGTCATTTCATTCTCACAGAATTCAAACTCGTTAGTTACAGTTTCACCAATTTCACAATTTTGACTTAGAAGTAGGTATCTAATACATGTATAATTATATTATAATTTTATTGATTTAGTTATATAATTCAATAAATTTAATTTTAAATAAATCATCGTCAATTACCTACCTATTAATAGGCATAAATATACAATAGACATATTGAAGATATTTTTGTATGTGAAAAGGAAGATATGTGATTACTATTTCATTATATCCGGGATTTTATATCACTAAGTGATAACGAACACATTTATCAACTCAAAAAGACTGATATTTAAATATTTTTTAATTATATTTTAGAATAGTTTATACTTAATTTTATTAAGTGATTTTGAATAAACATGAAGTATAATAAACATGTATATGAGTATATCTCACTACTTTTTATGCTGTTGTCAAGGGCGCTATTGTCCGCGGCCGAGAGTTTTGTGGAGCACCAGACGGCTGCTGTGTGCTAGAAGGTTATGGTAATTCATAGACGGTAAGTCGACAGTCCATTCATAGTATAACTAACACCTACTTACTTAATTTATTATTATGGCATCTACAACCATGACAAAAAGACATACTTAAATACCGCCGAATTAATTTCTACTTTGTTCGTAACGCAGAGGTGCGCGAACATTTATGTTGTTTCTTTATTGATTAGTTATGGAAAGGTAAATTTATTTATAATTTATATAAGGGAGATATTTAAAAAAAACGACTCGAATACGAAACACGAGTCGATGCTATAGAAACATCAGTAGGTATGTAATTGATAGTTTTAGAAAGTACCGTTAATATTATTAGTGTGGTAATGAATGCAATGTAAACTCTATCTTGAAGACAATACGTGAAACGAAAACAAATAGAAAAGTATTTCACTATTTCATCAATTAAAAGATGTCAGTAAAAATATAAGTAGTAAAATTTTAAATAGTTTATGATTTTATTTGCTAGTTATGATTTTACGAAAAGGAAATAAACGTGTAAAAGTGGCTCACTTATGGACTAGGATATTTTACAACATCGATTGCTATTTGGCAGTTATCTAACACTCTTTTACGAATAAGAAAAAGTTCCTTAAACTAATGTGGTGTAACGGTCAATGAAAATTGACAAGTTTTCTTCATACACACATGTGCACATGAAATACATATTTGTAAAATTCCAATTAAATGCTGCAAACAAGAAAAAAAACACTAGTTATTCCAGCACTCAACAAGACTATTTTTCTGACTTTTTCTATGTAAGTTTTCCTTTAAAGCACTTTGATATGAAGCATTTTTTTTTATCTTCGAAACGCGTTGCAGATTTATTTTAAGCTGATAGCTATCATAATTCTTTAGAAGAATAATAGGTAATTGATTTATAATAATACTTGGCATCTTGAAGATGTACACTTTGAACATAGCGTCTCACATTTAAGGCTTTATGCGCACCATAAGGCAGATAAATTGACGAACTAAATGTAAATAGCCGCTGAATGTATCGAGACTTTGAAATAAAAGGCAGAGCATCACTCAAATGTTCTGCTGAAGATACTGGATACATATTACCGCTACCACTTAAGTAAAACTAAAATAATAAACTTTTATACAATCGATCACAGTAAGAAATCCTCTACCTACGCGAATGTGCGCAATAAGTTTCAAAGTTAGTTCCTAAAGATAATTGCGACCGGGGATCGCGTTTAACTTTTAAATGTTCTCACTAATACTAAAACACGAATTGTTAGGTTATAATTAGGTGCCCCTGCCACCTTCGGCTTCCTCATTTATGACTACTCATCGTTAAAACCTGGGGGTTTCTATAAATTTTCATCAATCTTTATCGGTATTAGTTTTCACTAAAAGATTTTACAAGATCAAGAGAAGTACGATTACAGAAAATGACTTTCAGATTATTTGTTTTTCAGAAATGAACCGCGAAATTGAAATTCAACCTGCCTCATTCAGTATCTGATACTCATAGTCCGTGGGTTTATTCCGTTTTTCGTCAGTCCCACTATTAGTTTCAAGTTGAGCAGTTGAAATATCTTAAAACAGAATAATATTTACAAAATTCAATTTTACATAGATAGTTAAGAACATTTTAAATTTATAATAAATGTATACTCTTAAAAAGTAGGTGTACGTCGTCTTAACGATCATAGAAAATAAAATTACATATAAAAACGACAAACTCTAAAACTAATTGCTAACATATTAAATAAAACATTTCATATGGTAGGTTAATAAACGAGAGACCTCTTGGGTACTCAAAGTAACTTAGCTAATCTATTAAAAACAATTAACATAGATCTAACGTCCGTCAGATAAGGCTCCCCATTAAATACATACATTACCATATATATCTACACAACAGTGAATTAATTCCAAACACTAAACAGCAAATTCAACAAAATATGTCATAGCTAATTTCAAATTTACAAGAGAAAGGAACGCCAAATTTATACAAAAAACATGGAATATTTATAAGGAACCGGCACGCTCGGGTCAGGGTCACGCCATTTTGACTCGATGAACAGTACCCGAGCGCAAACTTGGGGACGTTGAAGAACACAACACTAACAGTTAGTATAGAATCACAAAGACATTGGTGTGGCGCTGGCCACGTTCACGAGTAGATGGTGATCACCTCGCGTCCGCCACCCCGCACCATCAGCACCTTCTCCAAACCCTCCGTCAGCACCTCCAGGAATTCCATGTCTAAAAAGAAAACGGAAATACTAAGGTGAGAAGAACTTTTATACACGTTTTAGACATAATACGACGCACGGAAGTATGTCGTATTTGGGAATCTTTATATTTAAACACATTTTGAAGAATTTGGTGATATGAAGTACAAAACCACTAACACTAAAGATACACATTAAGGAAGCATTGGCCGAAAATAAGAAAAAATGTTATCAAAAAAAACCAAATAATGCCGATCGCATAAACTCTAAACAAAATTTATAATTTTGCACTAATAAAAATAATGTAAAAACAGAGAGAAAGAAATTGTTACGTAGATAAAGTATGACAAATTGTCCAAATCGAAAGGTAATAACAGAGGAAAGAGATAAAAAAATCTTCAGATACACTTAAATCACTTGAATAAAAGAAAGCCTAATTTTCTGAAATATTTTAAGATCAGATTTAAAATGAAATTCTTCAAAAACATTGTAGAAATGAAGGAGATTTACTAAACAACAAACACTCTTTTCTGGTAGAGTTATAGTTTGGCAAATGTGGATATATTATCCACTTTAATAAGTAAAAGTTTATGCTTTCGGTGCTTTTTACCCATGATTGAGTTTTCCGGAGTTCTAATATAACTGCTGTTTGTTTGATTCCTATAGCACTAAAAACAAAACGTCTCCCACTACCTTGGTGTCTAGATAATAGTGGTACTTACAGTTGGATTCCCTATCGAAACTAGTGTCCCGGGGCGGACCGGGCAGGTTCAGTATCACGAGCTGCGAGTCATGTGATCGCGACACGATCACCTCATTCAGTTTCACCGCTGTGTGCATACGCCGCACTGTACCCTCGTCACTGACGTACAAATGTCAATTCACAATTTATTTGATATATCACTAAAAAGAGCTAGTAAAATAAAAATTATTAAACAAAAAAATTCCACAATTATCATTACTGGCTTTTATATGTGACCTGACTTTGAAATTTAAGATCCCTTGATTAAAATCTTAACCAAAAGACACTGGAGAACAATGTTGTGTTGTTAAAATAGAAGAATCCTCAGGCTTTTTCCTGTGCTGTGTCCCTATATTGATTTTAATGTTCGATGATATTGTCATCACTTTCACATTTCATCTGTGACTGCAAATGCTTTATAAAGTCACTCACAAAAATATTTTATTATTCTAAACTATAACGGAATTCAATGTGATTTTGTCACTTTATGGCGTCATTTCTATGACGCTACGAATTATTTTCAGAGTCTAACTACCGTTTAAGATATTATATTTATCATGGCAAAAATACCAAAAGACCTGAAAAAACGTTAATATTGCTGGTAAGAATGACTTCAAAAAGACATGATATTCAGATAGAAAATTTCGTTCAAAGAGGAAAATCCACTTTTTACGAATGCTATAAGAGATCTTCGAGCTTCTTAGTCTTTTGTTTTAATGTGTTTAGTCTTTTGGCATGTTTGACACTATGTTAGGAATAAATTATGGTAATATTACTCACGGTGTGATATCAGCCAAGTTCGGTTTAGGCTTGATCCCATTAGCGGCGCCGTCGTGTTTGTTGTCAGCCGGCGGGGAGGTTGCGCCGCGCTCCGAACTCTGCGACCGTTCATCGGGCGAGTCCCACAATGAATCGATTATGTGCAACAAACTACTTCGAAAGTCGTCCTATTCTAACCCCAATTTATTCAATTTTCAAATTTAGATTTGGAACCGCGTTTGTTGAGTTGCACATGACGGATTCAAAACGAATGAAACACGGGATGTCATATATTATATTAAATGTTACATAACGATAACTTACTACTGACATTCAAACATCCAACCTCTTATCTAATGTGGACAACAAAACTAACTAAAGTGAACAAACGTGAATGAACTCATCAAACATATGACCACCGTGTGTAAATTCGCTAGGACTCGTTGGTAACGTATGGTTAATGTAGATCATGAGTAAATCAAAGGAATAGCATAACCAACTCAAGTTAAATGGGCTAAAATTGTGACATGATGATGAGTAGTACATTGTTAGTATATATATTAACACTGTATTGGTATTGATATAGTGTTCTAGCAATAGTATTGTAGAGCCTAATATTATTTAACGTAAAAAATATATTTTAATTGGTTTATCTCCTATTAGTAAAAGTGCCGTTTAAATTTAGAATTAGGCTGATAATCGGAACTCGATTCTTATCTTTAATCTGTCTGTGGATTGCTAAGAAATGTATTAAATGTTTGTAAAAGTAAAACAATATATCAAATGATTTTAAATAATGAGTATGTGTGAGTTGAACAATGAAAAAAATAATAAGCGTGTTCAATGTGATAAACACTCAGTATTTCAAAGTAGTTTAGAAGTATGCAATGAAATACTGTAAGTAGCTAAGTTGTGCAGGGATTACACGATCGAACTTTCTTGAAGAGACGTGAATGTTTCAATTGAATCAAGTTAGTCATATTTTAAAATTCTCTTGATTTTTAACTTATTGTGCAAATCAAAGCAAGAGGATCAAATCTTGAATTGCAATAGTAATGTCAGAGTTGGGGCAAAATGTACCTAAGTTAACATACCAAGTCTGGTGCATCTATATGATATGCCTGTGACATATAAAGAAACGATAATCACCTTGTCCTGGTTGTCTTTTTCATCGGAGTCGGCTAGTGGTGGTGAAGGAGCATCATTTGCTGTTGGAGCTTCAGTTTCTGTACGAGTACTGTCCGCAAAGCGGACCTTAGTAGCTGTTTTTATGTCAGAGTGATGGTGGTCCACTATTGCCTCCACCTAGATTCAAATAATCCTTATTATTAAATCATGCAGTCAGTTAAAAATGGAAGTAATAGACTTTGTCTTTTGGCTTTCATAAAGAAACAAGTATTATTAGTGATATATTATTTGAAAAATTTTGGTTTTCTAGATAAAATGATATATAAACATGAAGTTTTTTTATTTTATTTCTAATCAATCCCAAAAAATATTAAAGTTTAGGTGACTAGGATTAGATAGAGCGCTTAGGATAGATCGAGAGTGTTTAGTATTCTAATATAAATATACCAGTCATACAAAATACAGTTTATTAAAATCCCAATGGAAAAAAGATAAAAAGTGTAGCCAAACAAGAGATAGATATTTCAGAAAAAATACACACTTAGCATGCTTGCTTTGTAAATACATCTATGTATATAAAATATTGGTAAGAAATTTACTTCTAAATTATCTATATAACATTTAGAAGAATGCTTGCAGGATGATTGAAGACAATGTGCAAAAACTGATGATGAAAATAAAAAAAATGAATTCCGAGAAGAGTGAAGTGAAAAATCTAGATACCTAAAAGTTGTAAAAAAGAAGTAGACGATCTAGTAACATCAAAAGCGAATATTACAAAATTTTCGTTTATCTGTGTGGTTGCGAAACTTTGTAGAATGTGTTGATGATATACAGATCACATATCAAGTAATGAGTGTGGTGTGAAAGATTTTAGCGACAGAGATACAACATTTAATTTAAGTACAAGAATATACGAAAGCTAAAAACAAAATTCATCTCTACACATGTTTATTTAAAAATAGCAAACTTAGTGAAGACTCCAAATGCGGGACAACTTTTATTATTAATATATAGCTAATAAAATGCTTTCAAACAAAATAAGTGGACTCGGAATCAGGGCTTAAGTATCCACTTTACCAAAGGTGTTTCCTCGGCGTTTTCAGGAAAGTCGACGAGATTTTGTAACTGTATCTGTATATAGCGACAGACAAAAATGTTAGTTCTATGTCCAAATAGAATTTTTAATACCAAAAGCTATGTACAGACTGATATTAGATATATTTTGTTCATTTCATTTGTGCTTAGTTTTGCGTGTTTAATTTTGTACTTACCATTCCCATTGCTTCCTTCTTATTAAGCCTTAGTTCACGAAGCATTTGGTTACGTTGTTCCATCATTAATGTGCGTTCGTAGGTGTATGCAGATATATCGCTGTCCGTCTGGAGTTAATAAGTTTGTTTAATTTTCATAATAGACACCAAATTAAAACAAAGTAGGTACTTGGGGAAGGAAAATTTACAAACTAAAAAATTAAAAAAAAAAAATTTGGAAAAACATTAGATGGAGAAAAGATGAATGATTATTTATCGCAAATCAGAAACCAAAAAATGTATATGTTTATATTCTTTAAAATAAGATACCTAGTCTAATAGAAGTTCTAACTAACCATTTCCACGACTTCAACCTCAGCTTCAAGTCGGAGTTGGTATAGGAACATTTTCAGATCCTTCTTCATTTGAATAGAGTTGTCTTCCATCTGCGCTACAGTGAAGATGCGCATCTTGCAGTTTTTCCACGTGCGGTGTTGCTTCAGCAAGAATGGGAGCAGCATCAGCATGCCACCATCGTGTACGATCCACCAGATATCAATGTTGCCAGATACCTGATAAAACATTTAAGTAATTTGTATGAAGAAGTTTTTTATTCGATGACGACAAGTTCAATCAGATTTAATTGTGAGTAAGTTAGCCTGGTGCAGAAATTTTATTACTATAATCTTTCATTAAATTATTTCTGTTAGTCGATTTCAGATGAATTCTAGTCAAATACGCTTCATTTTGAAGCGTGAATTTATACAAATAGTTTTTAATAGGTACTCATTATATATTATCTTTACAATTTCATATGTTAATTTTGGTTCTCCTTTTTGTATTTTGATAACTCAAGTTAATATAATGTACCCTACATTGTAATGTTAAGATAATATTTTATCAACATTTTTTTCTTATATATAGATCCTTCTCTTCCTGTATAAATCTCCCATATATAGATACAGTATCAAAGAGTGTTACAAATACTGTGATATATTAATCACTATGTCGGTATAAAATTTACCTTCTCAGAGGAGTCAGGGAAAAAGTTGATGCCCTTGGGAACGAGCATGGCCATGCGCGCGGCAGCCACGGCGCGCACGGTGCTGAGGAAGTGGCGCCAACGCGTCTCTGCCGCCTCCGCTGCGCGCCAGCCGTACGGCCATCCCACGATCACTGTGTTGGGCTTCAACCCACCTAGACCCGCCGTCTGCACCCTGTCCGATATATTGACACTTTTAACATTTGATCTTTATATAAATGATAATCTATGGTGTACAAAATAGTTACTCGATTTTTAGTTCACATAACGGACTAGCCAGGGAGTAGTTATTTTTTCAGGTTGAGCTGGCATGCGTAAGGTAGATACCACGGCTTTACAAAATACCAGTGTTAATCAATTCCTTCGTTAATCTACACCAAGTGAGTGAGGTTGCCGATGGTTGGTCCTCATAAGGACGTCATGGCAAATCTACGCAACTGTGCCTCTCGAATGTCCATGTTATAGCAGTAGTCACTCACCTCCTGATGACCTATCTGCTAGTTTGTCTCGCTATGCCCTAAAAAATCCAAACAAATACTTACAAGTTGCTTAATCCCTCAGCTATGTCAGGTGTTACTAGCACGTCTGCGAATCCCTTCACCTTCTCTTCATCCATACACTTTCGCAGATTTTGTTTAGCCATAAATGCATCGCCAGCTCGTCGTGGGAATTCACCGCCCAGCACTGCTGCGCACATCGTCAGACCTTTGCCTGTCAACGAACATGACATTAAATCGTATTCGTATTTCGTAATTCTATTAAATCTAATATTTATTTCAATAATATTATTAACTTTTTCTCCATAACCTAAGTTGGTTACTAAAACTTTATGATCTTTTCTCATTCTTAACAATGACCAACTTAACCTTTTAAACAAGAACTTGGACTTCCTTTACATACAACACGCTGCTATTTTAATAAAATTGCCGCCCGTACACAAAAGGGATAAAGGCACACTTTGTTCTCGACTAAGATAAAATCGAATAAGATGTAAATAATGAAGGTCATTACTCAACATAGATAATAACGTAGGTAATTATTGGGAATTCATAGTCACGTTGCGGCTGGTCCTGTCAGAATGTTTAGTTATCAGATTTGTTTTTCAGTTTGTGGCTTAGTGTTCTTACCAGCTTTAAGTTGACTGGCAAAAATAACCATCTTGCGATACTTCGTCGTCATATCATCATTCAATTTTGCAAGAACCAGTACTTGAGGTCTCCAGTTCTTTGTGTGAGGAGGTCCTTCTTCCAATCGCAGTAGGGCGTATCGAGCAGCTGATAGAGCAAGACCACGGAGGCCATCTCCCCATTCTTTTTCAGCCCTGAATACCAAATGATAATTTTATAGAAACTCAGTTCATAACACTAACTTTTAAACTTTCGCGCTTCATGACAATAATTGTTTTCACAAGAATTAACGCGATCACTTATTTAAAGGTATGACATTCGAAACCGGAGGGCGTGCGCCGCTGAGCCAGTGCAATCTGGTCGAATCGTCAGGCATATCAGAGGCGTGTAATACCTTTAAATCTTTATATAAGTGATCACGTTAATTCCCGTGAAAAGAATTATCAGTTCATAATATGTATAAATGTTAATACAGAAATAATAACACTATACATCGACGATTTAAAACTAAAGTCTAGAATGTCTACGAGTTCTAGGACGTTTTTGATGCAATGTATAAATTTGACACATGAAGCGTCACATTAGAAAAGTAAATAAAAAATTCGTTGATTTATTTCTAACACAAACAAGATTAAGATTCAGAAAGATATTATGATTAGATTTTCATAAAATACTAGAAAAAGAGACAACAGTAGAAAACAATTAACAAATATGTTTTTTTTAAAATATATGTATATTGAGAGTTTAAGACATAGTATTAAAGTGTTAGTTCTAATAGAACTAAAATTGTAAATTCAATTGTTACTACTACAACTATTATTCAGGTTAAGCCCAAGGCTGGTTTCTTATATGACCGACCATCTATCTAATGCTAACTCTTTTTGTTTTTAAATATATTTTACAAAAAGGAAGAAAGTCAATTGGGGTAAGGACCTTTTCATTACCCTTATTTACTTTCTTCTTTCTATCCCTTGATAGGGATAAGCACTAGGGTAATTCATACATTTAGATTTCATAGTTTGCAAATATTATTAACAAACAACTTACCCGCGGTATTCAATGTATTTATATACGACACCAGCTATTCCCATCGCGATGAGAGCGTAGAACCATGACGTCATAAACATAATGGAAATGCATAGCGTCAGACCAGCCAGTGACAAAGACCTGTAATTATTCAGATTGATTTTCAATTTATTACACATGAGAAACATGCAATCAATAATAATGACATAATATTTTACGCAGAGAGTTCTATAAAAAAGAGATAATCTAACCAGTGGTAGTATTTGAATCGCGGACGCCAGTTGGGAGTCTTCAGCAGAGTTTGAAGCGCACAAGCAAGGTTGACGAAACCGTAACACATAAGGAAGAACATAGAGAGCAGTGGCGCTAGGATATCCACATTACCCAGCAAGATACCGCACTGGCAGATCACCATCGTAAGCAGCAGAGCCCTGGAAAATAACATTGTACTCAAATATCTAAATACAATATTCATAACGTTTATTTCAGTCAGTATAATTTTTGAAACTTACAGGATCAAGAAGTTTAATACTTTTTTACTTAAAAAGGTTTTTTAGCTTTCCTATTTGCTAAGAAGAAATATTTTCATAAGTATGGTTGAAACATTGAGTCAAGTGGTAATAAAATTTATTTACAAGTTTTTTTACAAACCTGGTTGGTTCACCCCGGCTGGAGGAGACGGCAAACGGTGCCAAGAACGGTATTATCTCATCTCTGGCGATGGCTTGAAGTAATCTTGGGGCTCCAGTCAGAGACTGAAGACCAGCCCCCAGGGTGGATAGAAATGAGCCAATCAATATAACCCATTCATTAGGCCAAGCCATGTTTGCGACTACCAACTTGCCACCGATTGATTGACCAAATCTAAAATCAATTAATTCATGGTAAGACAAAAGCATTTTCACTCTAAGAAATAAAGTGTTTAAAGAGAGATATTATTGAGAAAATCTCGCAAATAGCTATCTGTGCGAATTCCATGATTTGTTATCGTTTAGCAGGCAAAGTTTTATAAATTTTTAATCTTTCCAATAACATAGTTAAAAAGGGCTATTATTTGTAACTAACATTGTCGTAAAACTGCTCAGGGTTATTTACGAAAGTTAAATCTCAATTTGACACGTAGGCACTTACTTGTCTCGTAGTAGTAAGTTATCAACGGTCCCGGCGAAGAGTAGCACGCTGGATAGGTACACAAAGGAGGTGGTGAGGATAGCACAAATCGTGCCAATAGGGATACTCTTTTGAGCATCAGCCAAGTCTCCTGATCGGTTAGAGCCGGCCATAATACCTAGGGTAAAGTATATAAAATAGTTTAATTAAGGGTTTTGTATAAATTTGTATAATTTACAAACCAAAGTATTAGGATTATATGCTATATGGAAAATCTGTTTTGCCTCTATACTAGACTAAATACATTCAGAATTACGGAATAACGAATAGAATGATTACCTGTTACAGAAGGGAAGAATATGCCAATAAGAATCGTAAAGGTTGTAGTAATGTCAGCGTAGACTTGGTTGAAGGTCGGCCTGTCCATTTGTTCAATGTCATCAGGGTCTTTACCGTATGCAATATACTGCCCAAATTCTAAGAAGGAATCTTGGATATTATCAAAAAAGACACCGCTTTTTAAGCCCTGAAATAGCGAAATACATTAAAAATCTGCTTTAATCAAAACTTGCAAAACTAACTTACTAAAGAGTTTACTATTGTACTTTATATACATATCTAATAATTTTAATTATTTTACAAACACTTTTGATACCACGACATGTAAAGAAATTTTAATTTTTTATGTATACCACGTAAAAGCCCAATCAAGAGGCTAAGTGCGAAAATAGCCGGGTAAAACAAAATAAAACAAGTTTACATGTGACCTCCAAGAAATAAATAGTATCTTTGCGCTGATACGCAGTCTTTGTGTGATCTATAATATTTGTGTTCATCTATCTATATAAATAAAAATTAATGTTGCTAAGGGCAAAACTCGAAAATGGCTCGATCAATTTGGAGATTTTTTTTTGTGTGTTCCTTAAGTTTATAACATCAAAAACCAAAATAAAATTGCGTAGACAAAATAAAAATAAATGTTGCTAACTTTATTTACATTAATAACTTTTGACAGAATGAAGTAAAAATAAAGTGTAAACTTTGGGTAATAATAGTGGGTCTATACCTTAATGCCTGGTACAATAGATAGATTGTGCATACTGAAGTAAGGGTCGCATGTGTTGTTTGGGCAGAACAGTTGGTACAACTCGCCGCCTACATCCTTCGTACAGTTGGCGATATTGACATCTTTCAGAAGCCGCTTGCCTAAAACGCACATCCTGTAAATTTAAAGAGGCTTTAGAATTAACTACAGATTTTCTCTATTTTAATTTTTTTTTATTTTCTTCTTTTTAAATTTTAATTTCAGAACTTAATATCAACGCTTATATGTCTACATGTTTCTTTTGAAAAAGAAAAAAAATATGGTACTATGTATTTTTTATACCAACACACACATTACGGAACTCGATTTTATCGTAGTAATTAGTAGCTAGCTAGTACACTTTAGGAGGAAAGAAGGAATAAATATAATCGCCAATGATTTATTGCTAGTCTCTAATGCCGCGGACGTTTGGAATGATACCTAATACAAAAAGAAATACGGATACTGTGTGGGTTTATTGAGATTTCTGTGCTAATAATAATAATAAATAAATAAATAATAGTAGTAACAGTAATAAGAGAAGCTCAGTGGGTAATATGTTCCAGTTTGTTCCACTTTAGAAAATAGCGTAAAGTTTACTCAAACCAATTCACTCATATTAATTTATTTTTTATTAAATTAATATTATTGAATATACTGTACTGATTTAAGTATATATTACTGATATTGATTTATTATTTAATTAATGCTCGATCTTTGCCACAACTTGTGTTTATTCTGTAGACCCAGCAAATACAAACTTTTTAAACTAGTGTATTTTATATTCTTTTTTTTGTTGCAAGTGAGATTGATGGTAGTACCCATATTTCAAAAGCTGCTTTAGTGTCTATAGAATGTTATAAAGACATGATTATATTATCTCTGAAATTCATACGCGATGCGTGCCATTAACATGCCTTAATTACGTTTACGACCTTCTCCATACTGTATTTCAGTCATATAGATATTTTTTTAAATAGCCTAAATACAGTATATTTTAAATTAGCCTTTCATCAACAGTTTATCGTGTGTATGTGGTCAGAAACAAGCGATAGCCAAGTTGACATTAAATATTCATGTTTGTTTCGTGACGAAACTTACTTCAATTTATATAACAACATTATTTTATATTTGAGCTTGAAATTGTTGTAATACTAACAAGCTTCTTAAACATGAATAAAATTATAAAATAGTTTTTTGGATAACTATGAATGGTTTAAGTATCGCTTGATATCTGAAAACAATACATTTTTGTAAAATAGCGGCCAGAGTTTCCTTAAATGTCAAAAGTTTTCTGTCAAAATTGAAAACTACCTGTGAACAGATTTTTATATATCTTCACCTGTAATAATACTTACTGTAACTTATCATTGCCGTTGAAGTTCACGAAAATGCCAACGTAGACTGCGGTAATAGAGAGTAAGACACAGGCAAGTGCAACAGTGGCGAACTTGTTCACGAACTTCACGCCCACAAACACGACTGTGCTCATGATTAGGAGTAGCACCGTACCATACACGCGGAAATTGTTGTACATCGCCTCCGGGTTCTTCGAGAAATCGCCGAAGATCGACATCCAAGGTGCCATATAAGTCTGTTGATGTATGATATCGATTAATTAACTTGAAAAGGCAGTGAATCATTTACTAATTATTATTGATCTAGTATTATAAATATACTAAATATTTATTACTATAAACTAAATAACGTATTATTTAAATATTTACTAGACATGACAGGTATTTTTCATTTAAATAAAATCATTAACGTCATCTCAGCCGAAAGATGTCCACTGCTGGACAAATGAAACAGAAATACTCCTTTGCCGAGCCCCAATAAAAAAACCCGAGCAGTAATAGTTCATTTGGCATGATATATTTATTTGTTGCCAAAGAAAATATTACTTTTATAACTAATATCTAATAATCAATCTACAACAATTGGATTTCATGAAATTAAACATTAAACTTTGCAGCAAACTTTTTAAAACTAAAGACTATAAATATCAACTAAAATTAATAAGTAATACAACGAATCGTTTTTTGTTTTTGCGAAAGACGGTCCCCATTTCATGTCATCCACATTTTTTTATATTTTTTATCATTAATTCCAGCACGACGAAGACTTGAAGACTCGAAGACTTAGAATTGAAGACTTGAAATACTTGACATTGGCAGAAATAGCTAATCCGGGTGATTGCCATATCATCAAAAGAAGAAGAATAAGTAGTATGACGTTAGCATTTCTTGTAGTAATGTTGGCACTGGGTAGCCGTCAAATGGTGTGTGAACCACGTAGCAGTCGAAGCAAGCGGTCGGGCTTAACACGGTTAGTGCAATCCGGTCTCCGCCTCAAACGTGTAAGTGGTATCAACAGGATTTAAGTATAGCTATCCAGCAGCTGTACTATACACATTGCCCGCAGGGTATTCAAAAGCAATACACTCACTGTGTAGGTTGTGTGGCTTAGTGAAGGTTTACTCTAGAATAATGCTTGTGTTGCTCTGTATGAAGCCTGTACAAAAGGGGTACCACCCTATAACAATATTTTATGAAAACTGTGAGTTGCCAATACCAGGACGCCAATTATTGTTCTCATTGCGGATTTTTATTATATTTATTTTAGCATTGCCATTAAAGTAAAAGAAATAAGTGTAATGGTATTCATGAACGTATATAATGTGCATATTTTTATTCTATTATACCTTCTAGACAGGCACTCATAGCCCAGTTGCTCTCGGGAAATAGAAACAATCACTGAGGGTAAGAGACGACGGCGCAGTTAGTACCTGGATGGGTGACCGCTGGTGGCACATTACCATGAGCGTCTCCGTGATTCGGAGGTCACGTTAAACAGTCGGTCCGGTTGTTATTATACGATAACAGCCGTGAAGCTTAGTTGGAGGCCTTCGGGCGGCTTATAAACATCCAACGGGAAGATTTACGTAGCCACAACGCAATCTTGCCAGTCCCCTACTCGCACTTGGACAGCGTGGGGACGTATGGCCTTAACCCTCTCCTGAGAGGAAACCCGAGCCCAGCAGTGGGACATTTTGGATTGTTGATGATACCTTCTAGACGCTACAAAACTTTGAATTTGTGAAATTACTTTTAAATCGTAATGAAGTCCTTGATGATAATATTATTTTGAATTGTGGTGCCCGTAAAGTATAGTTTAAAAATACTTTATTTCATTTTTTTAATTGCAATACTATTTCCTCTATGTAACTTTATATGTTTAATTCTACTTAGTAGCCTAACTTCATAAACAATTTTCGTTAAATATCTAGTTTTATGAAGTTTTAGACAAACAGATAATTTAGGTAATTGCGTGTTTGCTCTAATAGTATGGTTAGAACATGTAAAATAGTTGTTATTAACAACATGAGGATGTTTTCAAATACAATGGAAGGTATACAAATTCATGATTATATTTATTAATGTGCCACTGAGAGAATTTTTAAGTATTGTGTGTGTCCTATATCGAAATAATAATAATATAATAAAATGTCGGACATCCAACACATAACGCCATCTAGTCCCAAACTAAGCAGAGCTTGTATTATGGGTCAACAACAAGACAACTGATATAAATACATAGATAAATATATACTTTTTTTGTAAATACATACATAATATAAATAAAAAACACCCAAAGTCCGAAATAAATATTAGCAGATCATGCAAACATTTGACTGCCTCGGTAGCGTAGTGGTAGCTTATGCGACTACTGTGCATGAGGTCTCGGGTTCGATTCCTGAGTCGGACCAAATATTTGTATGATCTGCAAATGTTGGTTTCGGAGTTTGGGTGTTTTCTATGTATAATATGTATGTATTTACAAAAAAAAAGTATATATGTATTAATATCAGTTGTCTAGTACCCATAGTACAAGCTCTGCTTAGTTTGGGACTAGATGGCGTTGTGTGTTAAAATGTCCGAAAATATTTATTTAATATTTATTTGGTCCGACCCGGGAATCGCACCCGAGACCTCAAGCACAGCAGACGCATACGCTACCACTGCGCCACCGAGACAGTCTTAATAAATAGGCTATAAATAAATTTCAAAGCTAAAGTTATATTTAGGCTAACAGTTTTAAGTTTGCCATGCAGTTTTCATATTCATATGGGCCTACTCGTTGACACCACGCAATTTCAGTTTTTAAAGTTAATTAAAGTAGTTAGTCTTAAGTTTATAAAAATGGTTTGCACATTTAAAAACTGCGACAAATATGTCAATACTATGTAAGGTAGGTTTTACTGACCAAAACAATTTCAACAGCTCCGACGATGTACATAGCAGCAGCTAGCGTGGTGCCTGTATAGAATAGCATTCCAACGGCACCACCGCACTCTGGGCCAAGCGCACGCCCGATCATGAAATACGAGCCGCCCGCAGGCACTACGCCGTTCGTCGCGATCGCAGACATCGATATCGCCGTAAGCATAGTCTGCCAAACAATTCACTAGTTTTATATCTGAATCAGAAATCTTATTATACATTGTTAAGCATCGATGCATGTTTCAGTTCGCGGAAATAATCTTTGAATAGCAAAGTATTTAAGAACAATATTGTACGTATAAAAGTCGTACTATTATGTTAACATAAGCAATTAGTTACTCATTTTTGTCAGACACTTGTATTTAAGCAAAAACCTTAAACAGAAAATTAGAATAATTCAAAAAGATAATATTTATTTTTAGGATAAGGTTAAGGTAATTTTCTTTAGGGAAAATTTACAAGTGTTACTGTGTACTGCGAATTTAGAGGAAAACATGTAATCCAACACAAAAATAACCTTTACTATTATTAACTTTCTGAGGAAAGAACAGGGCTGCCGAGATTAGATTACGAGTCCAGCAAATAAGAGTAAAGGTCAGCGAACTAAGCCAATAAACAAGTTTAGAGTTTATTAAACAGGTTTCCCGTAGTTTTAAATATAATAATCCAGTTAGCGAGACTAATATAGTTAGTGTCTAGAAGATTTAATTAATAAGTCCTCGGTAAGTTAAACTTAGAAGTTCAATCGATCAGTATTTGACAGGCTTCCATCCATGTAGATTTAGAAGCCAGCCGGGACATGCCCTCGGGAAATTTAATGTACGAGTAACAATATTCTTATCTGAAGGCGATCTATTTATTTTAGGTTGAACAGGGAATATTATCAGTAAGATAAGTAATTTTTATTCTACAAGGTGGTATTATATTTGTGTAAACTTG
The DNA here is from genome assembly GCA_003709505.1 of Hyphantria cunea. NCBI lineage: Eukaryota > Metazoa > Arthropoda > Insecta > Lepidoptera > Erebidae > Hyphantria > Hyphantria cunea. The sequence goes on along the minus strand of PKRV01001371.1, from coordinate 118,153 downwards.
AATGAGTTTTTAATCATGTAGAAATTCAATTCCAGTAAGTTTTTAAAACAACTGAACTTACCGTACAACAGCAAGTAAGCACGATTAAAAATCCTTGTATAGCCCCGGCGGTACCGACCACCCACGTGAGACGAATAAAGAGGATGACACCGAAGATGTTCTGGATGCAGGGGAGATAAACACCAATGAGCGTGCCCATACGCGCAGGCGGTACTGGCTTAACATCCGGATCGTCAGCTGTCGGGATTGTATTCGAGTAGTTGGCCAGCGACGTAAGGAAAGTAGCCGCTCTTGGCCGGTCTTCCAACTCGTCCTGTCGATTAAAGCTTAGGTTATTATCTATTTTCTAATACAATTTTTCATTAAAATAACATCAATAATTTATTAACACCATCTCACTCACATGGATATATGGAACTGGCCTAAATCAATTAGCAAATATTGGTTGGTATTCGATCTTAAACATATATTCAATACGTTCATGCTGAAGATTATGAATGTTAAAAAGGAAAGCATTTTTTACTGACATTTCGAGAACTTAATTGATGTATTTATGACTAAGCTTTATAGCTTTATAGAGAATTTACAACCATATAAATATTATTAAAACATTGCACACGCAACAGAACATTACTGTGTGTTCAATTCTACACAATTTGTCAGGTCCCTGCTTGTTGTACTATTGCTATCTTGTTGGTTATGATAACATCAACTAAGACGTCTTAAGACGTCTTCCTGAAGACCCTTCTGTTGAGGTAGACTTAGCTCTGACCACAACGCGAATATTATCAAAATAATTGTAACATAAGTACGTTTATGTTCTTATGTTGTATTACGAAATTTTCTTTAGTGATGTAGAATTCAGAAAACAATTACTTGGTTGGTTAGACATTAACTGAACGAATTTAGGAAGAATTTACGTACGTTTGTATATTTACCGTTTACTATGGAAGAAAGTATAAGTATACTATGAGTTTGCACAATGGGTAACACTTACAGCTCTGAAATATTTACTATGTGTAATGAGTAATCCATACTATTTCAATATTATAATTTCGAAAGTTACTCTTCAGTTTCCATAATCACATTGATTCTCGTGGTTTTCAGGATGATTATTTGATGTAAATCATTATATTATTAATTTAAAATATATTTGCGCCAAAGTACTGAGGAAGAAACTAAATAGCATTGCTTATATTCGATACTGATATTTTTCCTTGAATAAAAAACATCTTTCATCCTTTTTATATAAAATTACATGTGAGTTACTGAAATTGCTTTTATATTATTTACAACGCTATCCCACGAGCTATAGCGAGTAATTTGGTAAAGCCGTCATGAAAGTTGAATGCGCTCGCGTTTGGACGAGATCAAATTCAAATTGTGATATATAGGCGGCACAGGAGTTTTTAATTTTGCGTGTGAAATACGATACATAAGCTTTGAGTACTCTAGAGCCGAGAGCCGAGCCGCTGAAACAAGATCCAGTGAGTTTGAGCGCGTTCCTTTTATTTATTTAATCGACCTCTGCTGTAACGATTTTATTATTTTAAACGTGCAGGTTACTGAAGTTTGTGAGAAGTGTCTCTTTTTGTAGACTATGTAAAAATATATGCATTAAATAGCCCTAGTTTTAAGAACATTATACTTGTAAGTATGTTTAATGTCGTAACCATCAAACAGAAAAAAAACATAACTAGCTATAGGACACGAAGACACAGATAAAGTTGAAACTGAAAGTTGACAAATCTTTTTAATATTTAACTGAATCTAATTAAAAGTTTTGGCATATTTCCGTTTCACTGTTAATGGCAGCAATTTCTATAAATTGCTGTCAATATCATAGTAGTACAAAATAATATTTCTATCGTCACAAATGTCATTCAATAAAAGTATGATTAACAAACATAGCTTTGACTAGCATTATTGTAGTTACAGTCGTTTACAGAGTCTATTATTTAAATAAGTAATATCATTTCATATTAATAATAGGTCCGATTCATGTAATTTAGGCCATTTTATTGAATTCGATTACCATTGAAACTTGTTTCCATTACATGTTCATTTTCTTATATATTAGCAAAGTATACGTTCACGTTCATGTTTAACGAAATCTACACATTATTATGAATGAATTGGATGGAGATATAACTATAAAATTGGAAATAAATTACCGCACACTACATATCAACTAGACTTTCAGTGATCAAATGTCGGCCAGCAAATCTTTTCAAATAGCCCTAATGGTCGTAAACGACGCGATTTAAATTATGTTCTACCATAAAATAAAGGCACACAACACAAGTAATTTATCACTAGAGCTGTTTCCTATTTGTTTCCATTTGTTCCGCCGACATTATTCGGCACTTTATTCGGTGTCCGGATGCCTCTCTGTTAAAATCGCAAACGTAATGAAGTTCTTTGTTCGTTTGGAGTAGGTTTTGACGTTTTACTAAGTCAGCTCGACAGAGGAGGGAGCTCTCGACTTGTTATGANTTAATAAGTCCTCGGTAAGTTAAACTTAGAAGTTCAATCGATCAGTATTTGACAGGCTTCCATCCATGTAGATTTAGAAGCCAGCCGGGACATGCCCTCGGGAAATTTAATGTACGAGTAACAATATTCTTATCTGAAGGCGATCTATTTATTTTAGGTTGAACAGGGAATATTATCAGTAAGATAAGTAATTTTTATTCTACAAGGTGGTATTATATTTGTGTAAACTTGAATGACTTTTTAATCATGTAGAAATTCAATTCCAGTAAGTTTTTAAAACAACTGAACTTACCGTACAACAGCAAGTAAGCACGATTAAAAATCCTTGTATAGCCCCGGCGGTACCGACCACCCACGTGAGACGAATAAAGAGGATGACACCGAAGATGTTCTGGATGCAGGGGAGATAAACACCAATGAGCGTGCCCATACGCGCGGGCGGTACTGGCTTAACATCCGGATCGTCAGCTGTCGGGATTGTATTCGAGTAGTTGGCCAGCGACGTAAGGAAAGTAGCCGCTCTTGGCCGGTCTTCCAACTCGTCCTGTCGATTAAAGCTTAGGTTATTATCTATTTTCTAATACAATTTTTTATTAAAATAACATCAATAATTTATTAACACCATCTCACTCACATGGATATAAGGAACTGGCCTAAATCAATTAGGAAATATTGGTTGGTATTCGATCTTAAACATATATTCAATACGTTCATGCTGAAGATTATGAATGTTAAAAAGGAAAGCATTTTTTACTGACATTTCGAGAACTTAATTGATGTATTTATGACTAAGCTTTATAGCTTAGTCATAAATACATCAATTAAGTTCTCGAAATGTCAGTAAACTCTAATTTTTTTAAATCTATGTGTCTTCCCAAATGACTCTACTCTGCCTGATGGAAAACACAACCAGAATCCACGAGTAATGGTCATCATACTCATTGCAAATGCAGACAATGCAACAATGCAGCATGTTGGCCCAAACCATGGCGGCCTAGTGATGCCTCTGTATAATTAGACCTCCGGTCTCGCATTAACTAACGATACACGACAGCACGAACGCTGTCATTTTATGTTGACTTTCTGTGCGAGAGTAGTACCGCCCTGGTCGAGCCGGCCCATTCGTGCTGAAATCACTGTGGCTCTACTACCTTGAGAAGTATGATAAAAATGATATTTTGATTTAATATCCTTAGATATTTACTGATATTTTATTTTGCACACTATTATATAGAGAATTTACAACCATATAAATATTATTAAAACATTGCACACGCAACAGAACATTACTGTGTGTTCAATTCTATACAACTTGTCAGGTCCCTGCTTGTTGTACCATCGCTATCTTGTTGGTTTTGATAACATTAACTAAGCTTTCTGAAGACCCTTCTGTTCAGGTAGACTTAGCTCTGACCACAACGCGAATATAATCAAAATAATTGTAACATAAGTACGTTTATGTTCTTATGTTGTATTACGAAATTTTCTTTAGTGATGTAGAATTCAGAAAACAATTACTAGGTAGGTTAGACATTAATTGAACGAATTTAGGAAGAATTTGCGTACGTTTGTACATTTACCGTTTACTATGGAAGGACGTATAAGTATACTACGAGTTTTCACAATGGGTAACACTTACAGCTTTGAAATAATTACTATGTGTTATGAGTAATCCATACTATTTTGATATTATAATTTCAAAAGTTACTCTTCAGTTTCCATACTCACATTGATTCTCGTGTAGGTATTCAGGTTGATTATTTGATAATTGACTAAATAGCATTGCTTATATTCGATACTGATATTTTTCCTTGAATAAAAAATATCTTTCATCCTTTTTATATACAATGTAATAAAACATGTGAGTTACTGAAATTGCTTTTATATTATTTACAACGCTATCCCACGAGCTATAGCGAGTAATTTGGTAAAGCCGTCATGAAAGTTGAATGCGCTCGGTGTTCGGACGAGATCAAATTCAAATTGTGATATATAGGCGGCACAAGAGTTTTTAATTTCGCGTGTGAAATACGATACATAAGCTTTGAGTACTCTAGAGCCGAGAGCCGAGCCGCTGAAACAAGATCCAGTGAGTTTGAGCGCGTTCCTTTTATTTATTTAATCGACCTCTGCTGTAACGATTTTATTATTTTAAACGTACAGGTTACTGAAGTTTGTGAGAAGTGTCTCTTTTTGTAGACTATGTAAAAATATATGCATTAAATAGCCCTAGTTTTAAGAACATTATACTTGTAAGTATGTTTAATGTCGTAACCATCAAACAGAAAAAAAACATAACTAGCTATAGGACACGAAGACACAGATAAAGTTGAAAATGAAAGTTGACAAATCTTTTTAATATTTAACTGAATCTAATTAAAAGTTTTGGCATATTTCCGTTTCACTGTTAATGGCAGCAATTTCTATAAATTGCTGTCAATATCATAGTAGTACAAAATAATATTTCTATCGTCACAAATGTCATTCAATAAAAGTATGATTAACAAACATAGCTTTGACTAGCATTATTGTAGTTACAGTCGTTTACAGAGTCTATTATTAAAATAAGTAATATCATTTCATATTAATAATAGGTCCGATTCATGTAATTTAGGCCATTTTATTGAATTCGATTACCATTGAAACTGGTTTCCATTACATGTTCATTTTCTAAGTGACTACATTAGCAAAGTATACGTTCACGTTCATGTTTAACGAAATCTACACATTATTATGACTGAATTGGATGGAGATATAACTATAAAATTGGAAATAAATTACCGCACACTACATATCAACTAGACTTTCAGTGATCAAATGTCGGCCAGCAAATCTTTTCAAATAGCCCTAATGGTCGTAAACGACGCGATTTAAATTATGTTCTACCATAAAATAAAGGCACACAACACAAGTAATTTATCACTAGAGCTGTTTCCTATTTGTTTCCATTTGTTCCGCCGACATTATTCGGCACTTTATTCGGTGTCCGGATGCCTCTCTGTTAAAATCGCAAACGTAATGAAGTTCTTTGTTCGTTTCGAGTAGGTTTTGACGTTTTACTAAGTCAGCTCGACAGAGGAGGGAGCTCTCGACTTGTTATGAACGTTTAGTGATAATAATACTGTCTTAGCTTCTGCTTTAATTAGAGATTTGTGTACTTTTCAATCCAATTATTTGTTCAGTATTTTTTGAGAAAATTATGATAACTTGTTAAAGTAATTACAAAAAAAAAAATTATAATAATGCGTAGTAATTTAGTATACATTCAGAACTTATTATACTATTTGCTAACCCACGCAACTTTTTCAGCGTCTTTTTTCAATCAGACTAGACTGCTATTGGTGTAAGCTTGATGTTAACAGTCCCATCTTAGGCACGCCACGTGCCGAAGATGGGCCAAAGCAAAACTTAAATAAAAAAAAAACGTGATGTAAATAGGTTAGACAGTTTCGTGACCTGAGTATTGTAAACATATAATAAAAAAGATTATTAAGAATAGTTCACTTTAGAAGATCCATGCTTCGCCCGGGCACACAACTGGGCCTGCTCGTCTAAAGTTATACCACAGTTATACAAAATAGGCAAAAAGCAAATTTTCTCCCCTTTTTTTCCTATATTACGCTTGATTTTTAAGCAGTTGTGAGCATAAACATAGTTAATTGTTTTTGTTGAAAAAATCATTTGAGCTTTTCACTAAAATAAAGGATCATCAAAATTTATGGAAACGTCACTAGAACTTTGTTAGATTTATACTTTTTAACCGCCCCTGTGAGATTATGTAATCTCGCCAAACTGGGACGCCATTAAATGTCTTGAAATTGTGCTTCAGATGAATTTTTATTGTTGTAAGTATCGTGCTCACAATAAGAACGAAAGAGGAGAGCGTAAAATAAAAAACAAAAAAATATTTACATATTCACCATTGTTACAGTGAAAATATCATATTTGTTACCACATGACAAAAATATACGATCACATGTGCCAGCTTGTGCTACTTTAAGTTTGTCACTATTTGAGAATAATTTTAGTATTCACAGTACATCAAATCCATACATACAATGTTGAACAATAGTAATAATAGTATGTGCTAATGGTCAGCCAAGTAAATATAAATCATGATTGATATAAAAGATAAATCAAATAGATAACGCGGATCGCGATGAAGCCTCTCATTGCATCACTATTCTTTGTTTGTATTCTACATTGTATGGTTTCTAATCGTGGTGTGTATTAAAAAGTACTTATCTATCTATCAATATATAGACAACGTCTATCGGATTAGATTAGATGTAAAGTGTAAAGTTAATCCATCCATTCAACCTCGTCAAAGTTTTTATTGAATCTCCCACATTGATTTCGGTAAAGCATTTGGTATCGACCTTGCGATGAGGAGCGGCTTCCGCTAGAGTGTGTTTCGCGTTGCTTAGACAACGAGGCCATCTCGCTTTACCAATATGTGACTGGTATATTTTTTATTAACGATGGTTTGATGTATGTGTCTACTTGTTTATGTTCTTGAGTGTGTTCATCTTATTTTAATTTAAACTATTAAGTTAGTTAGCCCATGCAAAGAAATTATGGATCCCAAAAAACATCATGATCTTCACTTCCCTGTTTCAATTATACATGAGGTCCACTTAAAATTATGATACACGCTGTGTGTCACGTCACAAAGGGTTGGGACTGCTTTTTAAAGGCCAATCATTCGTTCGTGCTGTCGTGATTCGTTGGTGAAGAAAGAGCATCACTAGGCCACCATGGTGCGGGTCACCATGCTACATTTTTGCATTGCCTGCATTCGCAATAAGTATGTTGACTACGACACTTATATTCTGCTTATGCTTTCCATTAATATACATTAAATAAGCCATATATTTCAAAAAATAGGTACCTTATTGCCTATACCGTGGTAATTTTTTTAAGACAATAATCGAGAGGTTTGATGTGAAGAGCCAGAAGGAAAAATCTTCTCCCTTTAGTAAGATAAATATTTTCATTTAGCACATTTTTTCATTTCACAATTAGATTTTTGTATTCCTAATAATTTTGAATCTATATACAGAGTAATATAAAAATATATTAGTAACCTTTCATAGCTATCTGTACGCATAATGAAAGCAGGAGTCACGAAGTTCGCAAATGGCGCGTGAATTATATAAGAGATTGTTTTCCTGGATAATTCCGCGTCCTACCTTCCTACCGCAGGTGTGGCCTTGCTCTTATATACCTTGATAAAAAGACTTTTTTATTAAGGATTATTTTTATCACGTGAACTTACCTCGTTTTATGTAAATAACCAGGTTTATTTTGTTAGGGAATGTTTTTATATTCATCGTCTTTTGTGAGAGGCTTATAATTTATTTTTGTGCTTAAAAAATATTACTTATTCAGCATTTGTATATGTATTATGTTACAGTGTACTTTATTGAACAAAAGTCACAGATTTTTTAAAGAAAAATATTTATAAAAGATGGATTTCTTTTTATTCCTAATCACATACATACCCGTATTACCTATATAGACATTACACATTGCTAAAAAAGAGATCTTGCTCATCACATTTGTTTAAACCAGAACTAGACGTAAACCAAAATGAAATCATAGAACTTACAGCGCGATGGCAGTAAAGATATACTTTAGATACGCTAAAATTGTTGTACATTTTTATTCAATGAAGCACATTTTCGGAGTATGACCATTAATCTAGTTTAAAAGTCTCCATTCTTCTAATCCTTATCAAACTTGCCTTAATAGAGTTAAATGCATCATAAATCTTAAGAACTAGAGCAAGAAACTCGAACTAATGGGGTAAGAAATTGAAGTGCTACGAGCGCAGTAACCAGCTACGAACTAGCTACGAGCTACGGCTACGAGGACGCTGCGATCTATACGGGTCATCGAAAGCGTACGATACGTGGGAGCACTTCTCAACGGTAATACGTTCCTAACTCGATTTCAATATAGCGCTCGATTTATTCGGTACCCCAACAATCTTCTCAAATTCTCGTCTAAATGTTATTTCAAATGTTATACGATTTTGTATAATTATTTATACTCGACTAAGCATTGCAAGAATATTAGAAGTTTGTGTGAAAATTTCACAAGAGTACGGTTCAGAATAATATAGCAGAATATTACAGCGTAATGAAATTATAAGTATCATAAAATGATTTCTTTATTGGGAATGTTGGGAAATCTCTTAGGATAACGCTGGGTGTTTAAAAATAAAATAATTTATTATTAGATTGGTTTTTCTGGTTCTTAGACAAGTGTTGCTTAGAATTGATGCGCAAGGGAAACAATCTTGCCATAAATATTCTTACAGACAAAAACATTTTTATTGTACGTCATATTTATTACTATTACAGCGTGTTAGTTTAATCCAATAATATACACATTAAAATATGTTTTGCAATACAGTTCTTTAAATGTTGAGGCCAGCTGTCATTAGCAGCACGCACTTTTTCTATGGTAAATTTTTCACTGCCAATCGTATGTTTTAGGGAATCCAAACTATCATGGTATTTAGAACAAGCCTCACTCTTTATGACTGGCTCTAAATCATAATTCAATGGATTAAGATCATGACTAGTTGACGGTCAGACTTTAACTCTGATGAAATGCGGAACGTTCGTTGTCTGGTTCGTTGTCTCGTGACTGGCTCTAAATCATAATTCAATGGATTAAAATCATGACTAGTTGACGGTCAGTCTTTAACTCTGATGAAATGCGGAACGTTCGTTTCTAACCAAGATTGGGTGGACCGAGCTTTATGACCCAGCGCCGCGTCTTGCTGAAAGGACCATTCTTAGTTATTGAACATGGTGTTGTTCAAGTGCTTAACAATCCTCTCTTGTGCCGATGTTTTGATACCTTTTTAACAAAAAAATGGCTCAGTCATTCCTTCACAGCACCTCACTAAAGTATCATTAAAGTCGGATATTGCCCACGTTGTACTCTGTTGACTTATTAGGAAGCATTTTTAGAGCTATCAGCAAAAATATGGTCATTTTGTTTGGCTGTTGTGCCACATGGTATTATGTACCAGACAACTTTAGAAGAAACTTGATCAGTAGTTTCTAGGGAAATTAAAGGAGGCATGTCAATTTCAAGCTCAGCTACTCCACGTCACTATAGATCTCGACACCTAAGATCTAATTACTTTTTGAGATGGTCGGGAAAGTACTTTGGAATTGTGAATTACAGACAATGGTGGATTCTGATGGATTCTATTCTGCGCAGAACGTATGACAGCAATACTTGACTTCAGTCTCAATGGCAATTAATTTTCTCAAGCCAGACGTTTATAATTTTTATGTGAAATTCAACTCCCTTTGTGTAACGTTTGATATTAAAATATTTCGGACATCTGATACACAACGCCATCTAGCCTCAAACAGAGCTTTTACTATTTAAGCTAAATTATCTGAAAAAATACTTTCATATTTTTCTTTGTAATAAGAGTTTATATTCTTTCTGTATTACTATTTTTTAATCTGAACTTGAAGTATGAACTTTCAAGCAGAATCGTCACGTTTTATCGCATCGTATTCGTTCGCATTGGAATCGCTTTAACGTAAAATTTTCCAAAATGAAATTTTGACATTAAAGCTTTCAAAATTAAATTTTAGGTAAACCAACTTATATTAAATTTCTGCTTGCCTTGTTTCGGCGTTAGGCTGTTAGGCAATAAAATGAGTGAGAAAAATGTTTGAGAAGAGTAGTGTCAATTTATATTTCATCGTAAATATATCAGATAAAGAGGCTGCTTCCCGTTTGACAGGATGCAGTCTTAAAATCCTTAATACATGCTACACCTATAAAGATCGAAATATTTCATATATTTGTGTACGCTTCAAAATTCACGTGGCTAATCCATTTTAAAATATTTATAGGGTTATTGTTGAAAATTTTTACATTTATATACTGAAGTTAACTGTTGGATTGGAATAATATTATTCAATATGATAGTCCAATTATAGAGAAAAATATACTTTAGTTATATTTTTCTGAATAAATATGTTTTGTAATATTTAATATATGCTAATTTTTCCATTTAATATATGCTAAATATACTTTAGCATAATACCTACGGGGAACATTGCTAGAAACACCCGTTGAATCAGACAGTTATCACTGTTGTAATATTTTAGTGACCTTTATTTAGCCCAATGACACACTACTACTCACATTTCGTTCATATTGTATTGTTCTTTGTTTTCTTCACTTTCATTATAAAGAATGTATTCTGGTATGCACACATATGTAGTATGATATGCACACATTTGATACGCAATATAATATTGAATGACGGGCTTCTCTTAAATAATTAACTGTTCAACTTGGTTGACCTTAGTTTTCAGTTTCTGTCCACGAGGCTACGTACGTTGAACTGACTAACTAATATCTCTAATTAATAAAATGTCTGTGAGTGTATCAATGCGTACCTAGATCATAAAACCTGTCATCGTTTTGAAAACTTTTTTGTTTCGACTTAAGTTTTTGACGCAAAAATTTTTATACCTGTATAGTTTTAGAGTCATGGTTTAAAAATACTGCAATAAAATCCTTCCTTAAAATAAAACATCTCAATTAATATCAAAGAACCATTACTTGAACGTTGCATTGATCAGGTTTTTGTATTGCGGATGCGTTTAGTTTTATAAGAAGAGATCACAATAGACTGCAATAAACAATCATTCCAAAACTGTCTTTTTAAATAAACTGAAGCTAGAAACACATACAATGATACAAGCAACTGATATTATAAATACTATACAAATTAATGAAATTGGAGTGTCTGTTTGTAATATTAAAATAAAACGCTAATTACTAAATGTATGTTCATGTATACACGGTATATGTACCAAAACAACATTTTTTATTATAAAATATTATCTGCCTTTCTGTCTGTAACATCGTGGGGCTCAGCTAACAAATGCTGTAAGCAAATGGTACCTTCTTATAAATTATTCAGTTCAACATTTTCATTATGAGCCTATTGCAGTCCACTGCTGGATAAAGGTCTCTCCGTTTCTCTTGGTTCGATGCTCGGCTTCTCCTATCACTCCACCTGACCTATGGACGTCCTACACTACGTATGCCAAAACGCGGTCTCCACTCAAGAACCCGTTTACCCCAATGGTTATCAGTTCTAATATGGCCAGCCCACTGTCACTTCAGCTTGCTAATCCTATGGGCTATATCGATGATCCCTAAGAGACTCCTAAGAGAAACGCCGAGCATAGCCTTCTCTTATGGACCAGGCGTGCCTTAAGTGTCCACGTTTAGGCTAAGTTATAACGGGTAGGGTGCATTGATTGAAGACTTTCGTCTTTAGGCAATGTGGGATCGACGATGAGAAAACCTAATGAAGTTTTCCAAAAGCTGTCCAACTAAGTTGAATTCTTCTGTCCACCTCGTCCTCCAAATTGTTTCTACCTAACTGCCTGCTGTTTAACATTTTAATAATTGGCATTTGTTTTATCTTTACGCAAAAAAACCTCATTGAACGATAAATATAATTAATCGTTAATGCATGCTCATAGCCCAGTTGCACTCAGTGATTGCAGTACCTGGATGGGTGACCGCTGGCATGTTACCAGCGAGAGAGAGGAGACCCGAGCCCTGCATCCGAGCCCGTGCTCGATCAACAACCCATAATGCCTTGTGACATTATGGGTTGTTGATTTAATTGATTTGTGCAAATGTATCATTACAGTAACTTTTGATAATGCTATAGGACGAAACCGGTCAGGGTTAAAGTCAACAAAAATACTGGAATAAGTATAAGTGAGTTTCATTCTAGAACGTATTTCAAGAAGTTACATCAAGTGGGGACAATCGCCAATGACAATAGATTATTCCATTGCGTATTTTAAGGTATAATGCAGGGAGGAATAGACAGAATAATGATTACTTTTTTATGTTCTTATATGGAAGCATAGAGCTTGCTTTATTTATTCTTTAGGAAAAAATGACATTGTTCATAAATCTATACTCATGTCATAAATTCGGAGAGATCGTTTTTTGATTTTGTGGAAGACGGTCCCCATTTCATGTCATCCACATTTTCTATATTTTTTATCATTAATTCCATCACGACGAAGGCTTGAAGACTCGGAAGACTTAGAATTGAAGACATTAAATACTTGACATTGGCAGAAATAGCTGATCCGGCTGGTTGCCATATCATCAAAAGAAGAAGTCATAAATTCGAAATTCTGACTGTCTGTTATGCTTTCACGGCTGAACAAAACGATTTCAATGAAATTTGGTATGAAGATACTTTAATAGTTTAGGAAAGACATATACTACCGCAAAAATCGACATACACGTGGGCGGAACCTCTGGAAAGATAGTAGAACTATAATTAATCGTTAGTGTGCAAATGAATTCGCCTAAATTACAATCTCTGATTACAGTGAATTATTCCATTGCGCTTTCTAAAGTGTAATGCAGTGAACGGTCTGAAATTAGAATACCCTTTTTATATGCCACAGTCTAGTGAAATTAGAATTCCAAGTATTTACTTGGATAAAACCGTACATCAGGGTAAGTTCCATACAACATTAGCAAAGTAAATAAATAACACAACTCACATGGTACAGGTAAAGGTTGGTGTCGCATCCCTTGTCCTTTTCCGTGGGCAGGCCATGTTCGTCGGTTTCACCTGGAAATAAAATACAAGTCATCTAATTGGTAAATTCCTGTTCTAGTACATAGATACGCTATTTATATTTCACACATATGTAAATGACTAATAATTCAAACTTTTTACTAGTAAAATTATGTTAGAATGATACGGTTTGAACGAACAATGTCTCTTATACAAGTAATCAATAACAAAACAGATAATAAGATGATACTATATAATACAGAGGAAATTTATTTACTGCGTTATCTATTCTTCGTTCTTATTATACTTGCACACTATTCTTCCTCTGCGCGTATATTGTTTATGCACATAAAAAATAAATGCTTGGTCTTATTTTAAAACAACATATTTCAAACTATGTATATTAACTATATTTCTAACAGCGTCGTTGGCCTAGTGGTTAACGTAAGCGACTGCAGATCAAGAGGTCTCGGGTTTGATTCCCGGGTCGGACTGCTATTGGGTTTTTCTTCCAAGAAATTCATAATAGTAGCCCGGGTTTGAAAGATGGCGGTATTACTCGCCCATGCCTCAGAGAGCACGTTCAGCTGCCGATCCCAGTTGTCATGAATATGTATGGCAATCGTTATTGGGAAGTCAGTGTCCTCAAATATACTGACAACTCCTTCAACCTTCGAATTCAGTTCACCCGCAGGGTTGCGGAAATCCGATGCCAATCGCTCCGTGTAAAAACTGAAATTCAGATAAAACCCATTGAACTAGTAGCCGACCCCAAATCTTGGAAATAATAAAGAATAGGAAGATGATGATTATATTTTAAACTATGTTAATTCGATTGCAGACGCGTATCTTGCAAGTTCCTTGAAACTGCTATTATCAGTAATCAGATTAATTGTGGCCTATAATACTAACTTCTGAAATGCTATATCAAAGATAAATATAAGCTTAAGAAACCAGGAATTAATTATATAGTAAATTTACTGGAAGTTTAACATTTCGTCCCGGAAATTCCGACGAATCATTCGGGCTGTCGGGTCGTCTTGGGTAATCGAATATATAACAAGTTAATCTATTGGGTGGTTATTAAGCCTAGCAATTAAACGATCTGTTATATACATGCATGAACGAGTATGAAGCTGAACAGAAATTGTATTGAAATAAATCCCAATGTGACCGATAACTGCGAACCTGGTTAGTTACGGTTAGGTAATTATTTAAGAGCAGAAGAGCAATAAATTACGAGCCAATATTATAGAATGGATCTGTGGAGGAACGGATGGAGATGGAGCTGTTATGTATTTAATGTTGTTGCGCTGTATGTGGAAGTCGCCACAGATCCATTAGCGCTAGTTAAGTGAGGTCTTCTAGAGACAAGAAGTGACATCAATCGCGGGTTAACTAGGCTGTTTAGTTATAATTTGCTGTAGAGGTCCATGGGCACACATGCACATCCCTTTGCTAAATCATACTTTAATCTAACAGAAATACTTGACACCAAGTTTGGTGCTTAAATGCTCTTTAATAAGTGAAAGTGCTTGAAAATGCTATAGTATGCGGTAAATGATTTTATTGAATGAATTATTTTTTTTTTCCGACTGAACAGCCAGTTTAGGTTTCTTTGCAGTCTTTATATTTGAGCTCAATCTATGTAAGTTTACAGTTAGATATAAGATATATACACATTAAGATTGTATGAAGGTAAATTAACTTTAAGCTGTGGGTGGAACCAATTTCACCTGCAGCCAGCAGGTGAAATTGGTTTACTAAGAACCTATAGCAAATTATATTAGATGTGCAGCGTTCGTGGCTTTTGACCTGAGCTCGTAATCTCAGTATATTGGTATTTGAAATGTCTTATTATTGCTATAACTAGTTTTATTACTTATGTTGGGACGCTATCAGATTTAGAAAATTTAAGACAAACATATTAAACAACAATGGGATCTTTTGGTTGTAATTTAAGCGTTATTTGAAACTGTTTTCCATTTAAATATTTATATAAATTTTTTAATATAAGAAAGATTGTAAATAAAAATTTCTTTACACCGTGGAAGAGCCATGCTTCAGCACGAATGGCCCAGCTCGACCGGAGTGATTCCACGGCCTCACAGAAAACCGATGTGAAATACCGCCTGCACTGTGTTTTACCGAGTGAGTGAGGGTACCGGAGGCACATACCACAACCCCTCCCCCGCATTCCCCTCCCCATTACCGAAAGGCCGCCAACGCACTTGTGACGCCTCTGATTTTGCGTGTATCCATGGGCAGCGGGAATTGCTTACCATCAGGTGATACATATGCATCTTAAAAAAACTTTAAAATAGGTATAAAAATACCACGTATAATAAGAGCCTGTTAAAGTAAATCTACTCTGCCTGATGAAAATTCAAGAGTAGTGGTCACCATACACATTGTGAATGCAGACAATGAACGAATGAATGAAATGATTGAATGAATGAATGAAATGATTGAATGAATGAATGAAATGAATGAATGCTTGAATGCAACAAATGCTTTTTCATCATTGGGCCGTCATCAGTATTGGTAAAACGCGATTGACTGAATAGTGATGTTTTATAGTCTTGCTAGATTCTATATCGTCTAGATTGCTCTTTGCATTGGGGTAGATATTTCTTTTATAATCTGTTTAGTCTAGAATCTTACTAAAACCAACGTGAAGTTGTTATAATACGAAGTATGTTCAAATAATAACATTACTATCCGTTTTATCACATACTTTTAAATCTGCATGTATGTAGACCCGCGGAGTCTTAAAGGTCATCTTACTTTTTGAACACACCTCTAAATTTATACCTTCATTCAGTGCTGTACATTTATTATAGCTATTCTTAGTGAAAAAGTCGTAACGTTTGGTTTTCATGTGTAGGCAATTTAAAAACCATATTCTTAGTACATTTTATGATACACACCATAGTTTACTCGACCCTGAGAGCTTATAGTTAAAATTTATGTAGATATTTGATTCTAAAAAGCCTTTGGGATTACCCATCTTACAAAAATCCTCATATTTTAGTACCGCACATAATTCCCGCGCGTGTCGTAATGTATTCTCTTTAGTAAATATGTAGAAGGTGAGTAAACACATTGTTTGCAAGGCTCCGGTTGTGAGCGCTATGTAGTTTGTTTCCAACGAACAACTGAGCTCTCAGCTGCCCATTGTAATGAAGAATGTTAACAATTAATGAAAGGATATTTTATTAAAGTTGAGCTATTTTAATTATTCTAATCATGTTTTGAAATTATGTGATTGTTACTCGAGTGTTTCAATATTGGGGAACGAGAACAGACATTCCTTTTTAATTATTTTAAATAGAACTGTATATACAATATATTTTACAACTACATTAATACAAGAAACGTAAAAAAAATGTTTACGATTTACCTTAGCACTAAGTATACGACAAATATTCTTAATAATAGGTATCTTTTATCCAAATTAGAAAATTTGTGATACAAAATGAGCGACGTTTAATACTTTTATGATATAGTAAACAAACAATTAGTGGATAAACCTTAGCAATACGAGTATATTTAGAACTTAGATAATCAAATTTGCTTGAATCGTTCACTAGTTAACAAGGCATCTCCTTCACACCTACTCACACAATTACTACCCACCCACACAGTCATAGATGTAATCTGAGAGACCCCAGGAGAGATATTTTGATCAAGATTTTTTTTTGTGGACTATGAAAAGGCCTTTGACTCGATTGAGATCTGGTCTGTTCTGGAGTCCCTGCAGCGTTGCCAAGTAGATTGGCGGTATGTCCGAGTGTTGAGATGTCTCTACAAAGCCGCTACTATGTCCGTCCAAGTACAGGATCAGCATACAAGACCCATACCATTCCATCGAGGAGTGAGGCAAGGGGACGTTATATCCCCGAAATTATTCACTAATGCAATGGAGGACCTGTTTAAGACGCTGCACTGGAAAAGGCGCGGTATCAACATCAATGGCGAATACATCTCTCACTTGCGATTTGCAGATGACATCGTCATCATGGCAGAAACGTTGCAGGACCTACAACAGATGCTGAACGACCTGGCTGACTCGTCTGTGCGCATCGGCCTACGGATGAACTTCGACAAGACCAAGGTCATGTTCAATGAACATGTACTGCCGGAACCGGTTGCGGTACACGGTGCCGTTCTCGAAGTTGTTCAAAAATATGTATACCTCGGGCAGGCTTTGCAGTTAGGTAGAAACAGCTTTGAGGACGAGGTGAACAGAAGAATCCAGCTGGGTTGGGCAGCGTTTGGGAAACTTCGTCGGGTCTTCTCATCATCGATCCCACAGTGCCTAAAGACGAAAGTCTTCAATGCGTGCGTCCTACCCGTAATGACTTACGGAGCCGAAACGTGGACACTTACGGTTCGACTGGTCCATAAGTTTAAAGTCGCTCAGCGTGCAATGGAGAGGTATATGCTCGGCGTTTCTCTAAGGGATCGCATTAGAAACGAGGTGATCCGACAAAGAACCAGGGTCATCGATGTAGCCCACAGGATTAGCAAGCTGAAGTGGCAGTGGGCTGGCCACATTTGCCGAAGAACCGATAACCGTTGGGGTAAACGAGTTCTTGAGTGGAGACCGCGTCTCGGCAAACGTAGTGTAGGACGTCCACAAGCCAGGTGGAGCGATGATTTGCGCAAGACGGCTGGCAGGAGCTGGATGCGAGGAGCCATGGATCGAACTAAGTGGCGTGAAATTGGAGAGGCCTATGTCCAGCAGTGGACTGCGATAGGCTGATGATGATGATGATGATGATGATTTTTTTAAAAAAGTTTTAGCTCACCCTTTTAGTTTTAAAACAACTTTAACGGATTTGAGATATTGTATGGGATCCGTATCTATGTATTTTTATATTAGTAAGTTAAGATATTTATAAGTAGCTAAGTACTTAATCTATATTTTAAAAACTTAAGCACAAATTTTGTACCCTTTTTTACGAAAGTTACGAGAGCAGAGGAGTATGAAATTTGGTTGGTTTGGTACAGTTAAAGTTAATTTGGAAAAGGAGTGCAGAAACTATAAAAATTGAGTTATGGTCGAATTTCAACTACTGGTTAACTCAAATACGTTAATTTACGATACGATTATGTACATATATTATATTCTAAATTGTATCTAACCGGGAAGGCATTAATAACCACAATGAGACATCAAGAGAAATCAAGCCTACATAGTTATAATTCAAAGTGAGCTATGTGATGTAGCAGTAGTTCTCAAATCGACTGCTCCTGTCAACATAGTTAAGGCTGACGGAGCGTTACAAGGGAGTCAACGAGCACGTCGTCACGGGTAAACAATTTCGTATACGAGTAGGTAATTAATTCACTCGTGCTCGACTTTGTCGCATGAGGCCGCCTACTACACATTAGGGTTCTGATTTATTTACATTGCTTATATCCAAACATTCTCATAACCAGACGTCGTTTATAATGCTTCAAACTAAAGAGAAAAAACCTGTTTTGTTTTAAGGTCATCTCTTTTTCATAAAATTAATAAATCTATAATCATTAAGATGTATTGTTAAGTAAATGGAATGCCTCAAAAAGTTTAACATACTCCCGATGGTACATGAAAGCTGCCAATGCATATGCAGAAAAAGCCTTGTTTTATTTAAGTAAAATATATTTATAACCTCATCACTATTCTAGTGAATTCTACGATTTCGAGTTATTCTTGTACAAGGTTATAAACAAGATTTATGGTGGTGACCCTTCTAAGATTCCTCAATATATTTCGTATGTACTAACACTGAATGTATTTTTTCATATTAGAAAGGATAGAAAGAGAAAATTACGGTGTTGGCATCAAAATTGTAACATCAAAGAGAATCAAATTCAAGGAATACTATAAATGGCCTGCTAAAATGACTCTACTCAGCCTGATGATAAACTCAAGCAAAATCCAACAGCCCCACTGTTGGATTTTGCCACCATACTCACCGCGAAATCAGACAATGCAGTATGACGTACCACACTATAGCGGCTTAGTTAGATGCTTTTTCACCCCCCCCCCCACTTTAAAGACCCGGGATAATAGTGGGAGGGAAATAGTAGTAGTAGGTACCAGTTTTTAATTGCTCGGTAACGAAGGAAGAACCAATACGTTTGGTTCGAGAGCGTAATTCTACGACTAAAAATTTGGAAACGAGCACACCTGCGTTTTTTTAGCGCTGTTCCCGACCAGATTATTACCACCGTATTGTGAAAAGCAGATCAAAACCTGGTCGAGCTCAGCGACAAGGTCCTGTCGGTTTTCTTCAACATCTGCTAGCTTGACTGTAGGGTGTCCAAAATATCTCCCATGACTGGATACCGTGGACATAGCAACGTATGTTGTCAGCTTACATGTCATTGATATGCAGAAGAAACAGCGTGGGGAACAGGATTGAGCCCTGAGGTATGCCAGCGTTTACCTCCAAAAAACCAGAGGCCGCGTCGCCACAAAGGACTCTAATGCGGTGCTGTTGAAGAAAAGCAGCAATCCAGTGACAGTGTCTAGGAGGTAGACCTAATGCCGGAAGGTTGGACAGAAGTGAACGGTGCCAGACCCGGTCGAAGGCCTTGGCCATGTCGAGGCTTTTAGTTAAGAGGTTTCTAGAATCTGGATGACATTAAGAATTTCTCTCCGTAAACCATGTGGGGCTTATATCTATTACGGAGTTTCTGACAGCATAATTTAACTGTAGGTCAGAGTTTTTTTTATGGTATAAGGGTCAAACGAGCAGACGTATCGCCTGATGGTAAACGATTACCGCCGCCCATGGACACCCGTAACACCAGAGGTGTCACAAGTGCGTTGCCGGCCTTTGGGGGATGGAGAGGGGGATGGGGGAGTGATTGGGGTATGGGCCTCCGGTATCCTCACTCACTCGATGAAACACAGCACAAGCGCTGTTTCACACCGGTTTTCTCTGAGGCTGTGGTATCAGTCCGGTCGTGCCGGCCCATTCACGCCAAAGCGTGGCTCTCCCACAACAGAGTCGTGAGGTTGTGTATATTTTTAATTGAAAAAGAATTTAGTTTTATATATATAGTTAGTTATTCTAGACATGTTTATAGTATTCATGGACTACGTTTGTATTGAAAGCATAGTCGATATAAATGAAATGAAGCACGGAGTTCGAAATTCAACTTAATGTTACTCGATATAATTTTGGAGTAAGCACACGGTAAAAGCATGATTTCGATAAAAGTGTCGTTTAAGCGTACACTCGCTTTGTATTTTCGAATGTACGTCTATACGGGATCGTTTATTTGTACGAGTGGGTATGCAATCCATCGGGATCGACGTGTTGCACGTTCCAATTCACTCGGGAATGAACGTGTCTTGCAATTGTCATCAATTTTTCAAAATCATTTTTATATTAATTTTATCATTACCACTCTCTTAATTAGAAGTTATAATTTAAAATTATTTTTATGATATAATTTTTGATAAAGGAGAGTCGGCAAAAATAATTTTAACCTAAATATTAATACGTGAAGCAAAAACTTTGGACCACTTTTTACAAAAGTTGCGCGGACGGAGGAGTATGAACTTTGGCAAGTAAAGTATATTAAATCAATAAATAAAACATTACACACATTACCATACATCTGACACACACATACACAAATATATTTATGTCAGTCTCAAACTAAAAAGATGATTATTTTTTCTATGCTGTCATATTGAATTTCACAAGCAGCCATGATTAAATCTTGAATTAAAGAAGTGTATACTTTATACACTTATATATAGCCTTTGACATAAGAAATTCTAAATAGTTCTAACTAAAAACTTAAAACAATTATGATCGAATTTCAACCTCTAGGCGACCACTAGTGTTTATAATTTGTGTATTACTCCGTGATCTTTGTTTTGCATCACAAAGAATAATGTTGTAAATTACTGTGTATTCGAAGAATTATATGAATATGATATAATGTATACAACGGTAAAAATTAAATATTTCTAAATAATTAATATTTTTCAAATATATAGAATTTATATCTAACACTATTATATATAACTTCGTTGAATGCTCTTTACCTAAGTAGGTACTACGATATGAAGTTTACAGTATATATTTATAATAAGTAGGTAGTGAACCAACTTTTAAGCTCTAGCGTCGAATCCTTTATTATCAAAGTGCTCTAAACTTTCTCTCTGGAAGTTTGTAATATTAAAAATTTACGTCATAAAAACTACCTTGCTTTTAATAAAGTATATTAAATTTGAATTTTCGCAGATCGGAATTAGTTTTTTAATTAATATTGAATTATTGAAGCAAATGGTCGTAAAATTTGAGGAACGAATTAAAATGTTATCTTTTTAGGGTTTAGTACCTAAAAAGAAAAAAAACGGAATACTTATAGGATCACTTTGTTGGCCGTTTGTCTGTCTGTCAAGACCCTTTGTCACAGGAACGCGTGAGGGTATCAAGCTGAAATTCATATGAAATACTCAAGTCTACTGTCCCTTAGAGCTGTGAAAAATTATTCTTCTTAGCTAACTCAATCAAAAGATGCAGCCGTTTATGCTACAAATTTTCGACACTCGCAAGGAAATTTTCTTCCTATGAGGTACTTCCCGTGAATTAAGAATCTTGAAATTTGGTACGAAGCAATGTTTATATAGCACAGATAAAGGAAAAATTGCGAAAATTATAAGTTTTTAGTTACATCATAATGATTTTAAACTTACTACCCATTTCCTCATGAACGTCATTTAGCAATAACAATACTTTTATTTATGTACCTACAGGTTTGTACGGAACTCTCGGTGCGCGAGGCCAACTCGCATTTAGCTAGTTATTTTTTAAACTAAAAGGTGCCATAATTTATCTACTCTGCATGATATTAAGCATGAGTAGATTCCAAGATGATAGAGAGGATGGTGACCACCACGGTCACCATCCTTCCCGTGAACGCGAACAATGTAGCATGGCAACACACACTATGGCGGGCTAGTAAGATGCTTTTTCATGCCTCACTTAAAGCACCCGTTTCTTGGTTTTATGTTAACTTTTCATATCATGTTTTATATAATAGGGACAAACGGGTTATCTGAAGGTAAGTGATTATCACCATGCATAGTCACCTGCAATCCCAAAGTTACAAATTACCACTCTTTATATGCATCCCCCTAGGCTTAGGGTCAGGGGAGGGTTGGCCCTTTTGTAAACAACTCATCAGTTTCAAGAAGTTTCCTTATACTACCTTAAATATGCTTAGTCACAAAACCCGACATGTCTGAGTTGACACGTTCTACTTAAAACGATATCCCTGATAAATCTGGTATAAAAACCAAGGTCTATCGATCCAAGCTGAGAGACTTTTTAGACTTTTAAATTCGACCCCGTCGCAAAATCTATTCCCTGCTAACGTTATTGGATCAAGTAGTTTTACAGATTTCATCATTATGTAATACTTGAGAGAGGGAGCGAGAATTTGTTGATCTTTATTAAGGATTGAAAAAGGTTCATACTATTAAGGGCCCACGTCAATATTTATTTATGACACACTTACCTACCTCTTATGTATCTATTTAAAACTATCCTTGCCTGGGTGGTAGTAAAACATAATCCTTCAACCACATTAGAGCTCACCAGATTGATTGACGCGACTCCACGAGATTTCATTACAGTGTTCTACCATTAAGGCTTTTGTTTGAGTAAACAATTTTAAGCCCCTTTTGTTCGTATACTTGAACAGAAACCTCTTTCTTTTGTCCTGTCTTATGGGTGTTAATGTGTGTATTATTAACTATCACTATATGGGTGAACAATTTTCGTAATGAACAATGACTTGACAGACTCATTAACTTTGCTATTCCATAATAGAATAACATTATTCTGAAAGAAGTAATTTTGTTTGACTTTAAAATGACTTGTGGAAAGGTTTTGTACGTGTTTGTACACATTTAGATACTATGCTTAGAGTTGCAACTCGTACAATAACTCGTTTCTTCCTTAGCTTAGTCTATTAATTGTTCCAATCGTAATCGTATCGACATCATTTAATAAAGTGCTGCTAAACATAGGCCTCTCTTTGGAAACGTTCTTTTACATTTCTTAACAGTGTTATTGTCTTGCGAAGTATTTTTGTTGATTGTTCGTGTAGTGTCTTTAAGCCGCTTTGTTTGCTGACGTCTGTTAACTTATATTAATGTATACGCGAATCGCTTATCATCTCAGAGAATAATATATCTACAAGAGACTCTTTTAATGTTTCATAATGTACTTTATACTCAAGTTTGTTTAGTTCTGTTATATATAGTTATACGTATTCAGTTGTGTAATTTGTATTTTATTTACTTAGAGACTACTTCTTAATTTTAAAATTAATAGTAACTAGGGAAATCTCATTTTATTATTTAGATAACTACATGTATTAAACATAAAGATTTCGAGAAACAATGTGATAAAATTTGCGTTGACTTAAGAAAGTACGTAAACTTTTACGCTACGTGTTCTCTAGGGTAATTTCAAACAAGTTGTTTCTTTCTTTGACCTACCTTATGGTGCTAACGTTATTGTTTTCATAAACGAGTTTACTTGAAATTATAACTTTTTCCATCTAGTCAATCTCACGCATAGAACCAGAGTTCCTGAATGGTTTATATTCACGGTTTCTAGCAAGGTCCGGCAGTTTATCCATTTAAACTTATCCTACACAAAAGAGTTTTTTGTAATATCTAAATCAAAATACAATATTACACTGCGATACAATAAGTATTTTGTATATTAGTCCTTAACGACATTAGTCCGAGCTAAATTACGACTGAATCCAATTAACATTTAAGCCCAATGCTAGTCATGTCCAATTCGATTAATTGAACTCTGCCGAACATCCACAGCGGATTATTTTCGTATTCATGTGTTCACAAAGTTCCAATACAGTTTTAATTAATGTTTAAACAGACTTTTCGATATGGTTCTGTTTAATAACTGTTGTTGAATTTGTTTACAGGTACTTATCCATTACAATAAAAAAACATTTAATCATTTAGATACTATATTTTTTTGGAAACACATACATAGAAAACACCCAAACTACGAAACAAATATTTTTAAATCATACAATTATTTGGTCCGACCCGGGAATCGATCCCGAGACGTCATGCATAGCTGCCGTGTACACTACCACTGCGCCAACGAAGCAGTCAAATGTAGTTTAGTTGCAGTTTTTTCTTATCTATACTAATATTATAAAGAAAAAAATCTATCTTTGTTTGTATGTTATAGGGTTTGTATATATGTATCTTCGGAAGTACTGATTTGATCCTTAAAATTCTTTCAGTTATTTTGTTATGGTTGAACAAAAAAATTTAGTTAAAAATAATAGTATTTTATTTGTAAACCAAGGCAAAGAAAAGAGGACGATTAACGCCCCAAAGAAGTGGGCACGGGTCAGATAGTAAAAAATAAGTCTAAGAAAGTGGTAGTCAATTGGTTAAGTCATTCCATCATCATTCAATGTAAAAAATATATCCTCATATTTAGAGCTTTATAGCTATTATATTGTAAAATCAAACATACTACTCTGTCAAGAAAGTACCGGGAAGAGATTAATGAAATGTTAGTTATTCATCCAAAATTATTTTATCACCTTCAAAATATGCTCTTTGAAACTATACAGTTACGCCAACGAATAATCCAATCATCAAAACATTTTTTAAACGCTGTTTCCGGAATTGAATTTTGTTCTCGCTGCAATTTCTTTTTAAGTGTGTTTTAGTAAAAAAACATTTATTTCAGACCAGTGAGGCCATAGAACACTATGGACACACTAGTCTGAAATAAGGTCTAATAACACTAACAAGTGTATTATTGTGTCCGTGTGTAATATAACATTGGTAAAAAATCTACAAATAACCATGATTATTCCAAAGCTCATCATCGTCAATTCGGTCGCATTTGTACATAATTCGTTATTTGAGAATTAGTGACATTTCCATGAATACACCCTTTTCAAAAACATTTTGTATACCCTATGTAATACATATCTCGTGTTCCAGGAAGCGTAGGTAGGCATGGTATGTGGCGCCGGATCGCTCTCGGCTCCACTCACCCACCCTTCAATTTTCATTATTAACAATTCATGTGAAAATACATTTTCTATCATTATTTACTTGATTGGAAATTGAATTTATCATCTTGAAATATATATGTATTTCTTTTGTGATATGAATCAATTTCAAATGTACTTATATGATAAAATGTCATCGTGTGTCTTTTGCTGTAGTTATCTGTAGCATCTACTTATGAATTGAAATTACTTATAAATTACATTTGGTCGAAATTAAGTAGCTTAATTGATATACCGTTAAAAAAATGACTTAAATCAATAAAAAATAGGCGTAAGAGTTTCATTATCTTTTCTTAGTGTAAATTGTAATGTAAAATTTCAATTCATAGTTATTAATTTATTTATGAATTTCAACATATCTTAATAAGGTATATGAGGGTATATGAGTCACCTGTTTAAGGGATAACAGGTTTTTGATTTTGTTAGTACGTTAGCTATTGAAGCATTTTAATAAAACGAAATTCAGGTGGTAACATCTCGCAAACAGTTAAACATTCATGTAATGCTAATACTATTGCACCAAAAAATCTGACTTTTAAACAGAGTGGCCATGAGTTTTTTTGGCAAGTATTCTTCTCATAAGGCCCTACGAATTTTGAAAACTTTTTGAAATTGGAAGTTATGGATCGACGTAGGCAGGCAGTGAATTTTGGTGTTTTCACCTAATTCACCTTGACAGTAGAGTACATCTCGCGATTGTTTGTGTCGATCTTTGATTTTTATCTGTAGCTTCAATTTAATGTTCATAAATGTCACTTAGTGTCTTGATTGAATAAATGATTTTGAATTTGAATATATTTAGAATCTTTTTCGTTTCAAGCCAAAAATGTGATAATTTTGATAACATAACTGTTTTTGTGGCCATGCTACGATGTAAAGCTTGAATAAGGATGAAGATTTCTACCGAAGATATAATAGATAAGTATATTACGTACGCCAATGTTCTATATACGACCAACCGAAAATATTCTTTAAATTATTCGTAAGGTATTTTAAATGTCTCAATCCAATACGAGTATAACTTTAATATGCTAGGGGACTGCGGGTTCTTCATTATACAGAGCTGGTCCATTTCCCACGAGAGAGAGGTCATTAAATTTGAACGTTACGCCGCATGTAGCATTTTAATATTACATTTGAGGTGAGCTTATTTCATGTGGGCGAACCTAAAATTCATTCATTTATACGCCTTGTAGATGCGTAGGTACTAAGTCGCGGTGCGTGCAAACGATAAGCTTTATTGATGCTCGGCCCACGAAATGAGGGGAGGCTGGGGACTATCCCAACAAACGGTTGACTGGCGGCGTCCGAGATAGCTACTGAAGTCGTTTAGACTGGTCCGTTCATTCTTATTGAAATATAAAGATTTAGTAATGGAAATAAGTTTGAACTTTTTGATGTGCCTCCTTACTTTTTCCCTCTAATAATACTAATTATTAGTTATTCTAAAAAGTCTCATTTGTTGTCTATTTTAACAGTAATGAAAAAATATATATTTTGGTATGTTCAACATTTTTTGTACAAGATCAAGAGGTGGAAGCAAGACCGTTTTCACCCGGTTTTTTCTCGTTTCTCTCTTGTTCTGAGATTTCTTGTTTATAATTATGTAAATAAAATAATTGATGTTATTATCATAATCAGTGATTGCGAAAACAAGTTCGTTCAAAACAACAGACAAGCTGCGTTCGTAAGTATGAACGTAGCGTAAGATGTGATATTTAAAGACAACGAAATGACATAATTGTATTTTACTTGTTATAAAATTTACAGTTTTTTCCTGTGTATCGTTTTCTGACAATATATTAGCAATTTCTTTATCAATGTTATTCTTTGTGTTTTCTTTACTGTTTCCGAACCTGTGCTTATTTACCTCACTATCCGGAGGGTGGCATATAATTTCCTGAGCGTCTTTGTGATGTGTTAATATTATAGATGTCGTGTCAAAGCTGTCATATTTTCTACCAGAAAATAGTTTTCTAATGTCAGGACAACGGATATGAAATGTTTGTAGCCAATAAAAATGTTTTCGCCTCTGAATTTGTCACCGTTGAACAAAAGTTTGGAGGACAGATGTAGGTTTTGGGTAAATTCGGTCACAGAGGGAGAATAACTTTTATTGATGACAATTTTAGCCGTCTAACATTTGGCGTCTTGCCAGAAGGGATAGTGGTATCTCTCTAACGCCCTCGGACGTGTCATATTTTCAATACTTTGCCCTATAAATCAAGTTTATTACATTGACGCTATTGTAAACAATGTCTAATGTCATATTAATATTAAGTAATAATATTTAGTATTTCTGTGGTTAGTATTTAAGTTTTGGTATTATTAATATGAAAGTAAGTTTTTATTCTAACTGCTGAATTAAGCAAAGTCTGATATATTAAGTTATAAATAAGAAATGATAAAAATTTGTGCCGATTCGACTTTCGAATCCATCATCAATCTACTGAAAAACGAATTTGGATAATATTTAATACAGACAGATTAAAGTTTGAAGCAGTACATTGGCTACTTTTGACCTCGAAAAATGTAGTATTTCCGTGGGATGAGCGATACACAGCAATACCCTAGGTAATATCGTTATTCAAATATCGTCATCAACCTATTGCCACCGATATCAGCCTTTCCCATTGCACGTCACTTTGATCGATTTTGGGCTTCTCGTATCCACCTTCTGCTAATCATCTTACGCAAGTCGTTACCCCACCTGGCTTGTGAGTGTCCTACACAACGTTACCACTAAGTGATCACTCTAGATTTTTTTTACAGCTGATCTCGGTTTCAAATCTACGATCGAGAAAGAGTTTTCTTGCGATTTTTATCATCTCACCTGAAGTCTAAGGCAGAAAGTTTTTTTATGTTTTTTTTGTGTAGGCAAGATAAAAAATTCAAAACTTAGATGCAATATTACTGTCATATTGAGAAAGGTAGATAAATATATATAGTATATATATATATATGTACGATTAAAAGTGTTACAATCCGCAATGTAATTAGCGGTAGGCACTACTTCGTTAAGGGTTGAAATCGCAGAATAAATCTACTGACGATTTTTACGCAAGAAAACACTATTTTTCCTGACCGATACATTTATCAAATTCCTTACAGTCACGTCATATTATTGTAACTTCTAGGGTTTTCAGATAAGCAAGATGATAAATGCGCAGTTGAGACATGTAACTAGTTTGTACAAGTTTCTATGCTTCAGTAATACGAGTGGTAACAAAAACGATTTATCATACCAATGTAAATGGTAGTGAAGGGCGCAGAACATTCAGATTCGTTTACCCGTCAGACTAGTTTTGTAAGTTATTCATTGTCTATTTAACTAATAACATGTACACATAACACATGATGTTTATATTGTAAGATTTGATAATAGACTTGACTGAAATAGTCTTCTCAGAATATTGAATTGATGATTAAATAAGGTAAATTACCATCTAAAATTTAAAAAGGTATGTAAATATCATTTCAAATTGTTAACAGCAATGGTAACCCACGTAGTAACAAGATACAAAAGAAGGTTGTTCTTCAAAATAACTCACGGGATGAAACTAACTGTGGAGCTGCGAACCCAATGTTAATATTTATCGCAAAATGAATCAAAATGTGAAGTAGATAGGAATAGAGCACATAGTTTTTTAGTATGAATAAAACTTTTTAATACAACAATTAAATAAGTAATAAGGTATTGGACCTTATCACCCAGTATTTTTTTAACAAAAATTTGTTGTTATGTAATCGATTTTACTCAAAGTCAAATCATTTTGTGAAAAATGATTCATTTAACAACCATTGTAAATATGCGGTAAAAACAAACTTTACGGTGGGATTAAAATCTCCAAACGTGAAAGTCTTTGTTCTCGTTTTGGTTTGAATCCCGCATCGTATTCATTCGAGTACCGCATACAACTTAGCTGACGTCTGTCCGCACTCTTCAATCCCAAACATTTCAAATTTATATTGTAGCGGTGCTGGAACTTTTACAGATTAGTGTGACTTTTACACAAGATGGCCGAGGATCCAGCTGGTCAGCAGTGGATTGTGATAGGCTGATGATGGTTGTGTTGATCGAAGGTCAGTGTGGTAAGATTTAAAGTCCTTTTCATTTAGTATTTTATTTTGCGATTGGCATAATGTTAAAAACAGTAAGTAATAGGTATGGGTACACTTCGCTATTTATTTTAGACCGAACAACTAAGTCTGATTTTTTTTACATATTTTACTTAAATATGACGTTAACCTTTATCTCTGAATATTGATAATAAATTTAAATAAATTGTAATGATTTAGGAGATTCTAGCGGTGAATTCATATTTTCATCAGCGGAAATTGTCAAAACGTGGGCGACTAAGGCGTTCACGAATTTAATTTCTTTAATAAAATGATAATTAAATTTAGATTTAATTTTGGAAGATTAGATTTAACTTGGCAGTAGTAATCACAAATATTACATTATCGATGAAATCACTTAGGTTAGGATAACATTATGTAAATAAATTGTGTATGTTACAATATAAGTGACCTGTTTTTTATGTCCGGTGCCTGCCGGACAACAACTCTCCTTTATACTTACCTTATACTTACTACCGTAAATAAGGCTAACAAAAACGGATAGAATGATGGTGTTAAAACTGTAAGTGCTAGGCATAAATAGCCTGTTTTTGTAAACATTCGTTGTGATACTAACGCCATGTAATCTTCAATAAAATGTGTGAGCAAGTAAAAGGCGGTAACGAGTTTTATCGATATTATGTTTGTCAAGGCGCTGTAAGAATTTTGTGGTATTTACTCACGCGGCTCTAGGAGACGTTATCCCCGAAACAGGTGTTATTCAGCCGTATAAATTTTATTACACGCCGAGTTCACTACATATTCCTTTTATCACCCTCTTATTCATGGTGTATACAACATTTAGCTATTGTAGTTAGAAATAAATACCGATCAAAAATATGATAAAATTCATAAATTGCATTTTTCTTTATGTCTTTTCTTGGTCTTTTTAAATACACATATAAAGTGATGGTTAAAAACTTTTTAATTGAATAATTTTAAGTTGGTCTTTGGTGAGAGGGTAGTACCGCCCCGGTCGAGCTGGTCCGTTCGTGCTGAAATCAGCGTGGCTCTGTTACCTTTCAGTTTAAGAGGTAGAAAAGTTTGTAATAATGTTTATTACAAATGTAATTAACAATTTTATCAGAAGCTGAAGAAGTTATTATACCAAAATAGGTATCATCTGCGTTACACAGTAGAAACATGATACTTACGTATTCTGAGCCGTAAACTTGAAATAGAAGTGGGTAAACTTTGAGACAATTAATTGCCTACGAACCTTTAGCAGAAATTCCTTACATTAAGTCGGTTGTTGATGGTGTTGTTTGGAACTTATCTTTTCATGGACCTACTTACGTAAATAATAGTACAAACTTTAACACCCAAGTGCTGCTGTTATTTATTAGAGAAATGGTAGGATGCGCAGAACAGCGAATTGAAGATTTGTTTTAGCTCTCTTTAATGTTACTAGCAAGCAGAGAGACATACGACCGCAGATAACGTGTAAGTCCGTTGCAATTGTAGAAATTTCATTAAAGGTTAAATTAAAACAAATGATAATGTGCTTTAGACTTCAACAAAATTTTGCAAACAATTCAGGGAGTACATAACAAGGTTTAGTTATTTATATACTAGTTACTTTACTCTAATAGTTACTTATTCTTCTTTTTAGAATACACTGTTAGTTTAATTTGATACGTTAATTGACACTAATGTTTATCCAACACATTTAAATTATTTTCGACATATTTGTTGTGCTTTGTATGTATGAGTATGGAAGTAATATTGCTCAAGCTAAGTCGTAAAATTGCAACAAAAACAAAAACACTTCGGCAATAATAACACAAAGTATATTCCAGAAAATGCTTATCTACTTTCAGACGGCTTTCTATAGTTATTGTGAAAGTAAAAGCTAAAGTTTCCCAACAAATAATCCTAAGAATAACCTTTGTCAGCAAACGAGCCGAAAAGAGAACAAATATATTGTAAATAATAATAATATTAATAATAATTTGGATTTATCTCACGAGATTGTCGATATGTGGGATGTAGATTCGGCGATCATTGTTCCGATAGTTGTGTCTGTTCACGGATTGATAGCCAAGAGCCTCGACCAACACCTCAAGAGGCTCACGTTAGATGGTTGGATCAAGGGTCTGATGCAGAAGGCAGTCCTTCTTGACACGGCTCGTATTGTCAGGAGGTTCCTTTCTTTGGAGCCCTAACCACCGGTTTCTTGGTCCCTGTACCCGAAGTCGGTGGTCTACTATTTTTTATATTTTTAAATATATATATGTTTTTTTTTTATGTATTTAAAAATGTAATTAATATGTATATACAAGTTATAAAGAGAATAATAATAATAATTTATTGTTTTCATAATTTAAAGTTTACAACTGTATAATATACACTAAGCCCCACACTAGGATTCCCTGTGTCGTGGGGATCAGTATCTTCCTTACAATAGAAACATTGTAAATTAATAATATAATACTATCTTTTAATTTGCTGTTTGTCAATGTAAGACGAGAACAATATTTGTGGCCTATAAGTTATCGTAAGTTATCACACCGCATATATCAGGATAGTACCATATAAGGTTATTCAGCTGATCCCTTTGAGCATTTATAGGTATGTGCGAAACGTAACGCAAGTGGAACGTCTTGAAAGAATTTACTCCAAGTTTCTAATGCATTCTTCTATATTAATAAGTATATGTATTTTTATGTCTTTAAATTCATATGAAAATATATAAAACATGTCTCTCAAAACATAAATATAATAAGATTAAACACAGTTTTGTCTAATGAAATTAGCAATTATTCTGTTGCGCAAGACTTCTCCTAATTTTTTGCCACGCTTGATTTATAATGCCTAATATCTAATATTGACTAAAATATAAGTCTATTATCTGGTGAAATATTTTCAAATTGATGGATGAATTTTTTTCCATAAAGTCGATGGTGCTTCAATAAATATAACGAGAAATCTGGCCCTCAAGTGTCTTCAACGAGGTGTTTATGAGGATCCAAGAGTGATATACATTTTTGCCTTAACTTTTAGTACTATTACTTGTGTCCTTGACGAAGAACAAGATCAGAGAATTGCAGTCTTAACAATACCCTCTCTTCCTTTGTGCTCATTCCACGATTCTCTTGATTGATTTTGTAATATAGTATATTTTACCAAATAAAGTGGACTATTCAATAAACGATCGCTTATGTACCGTAAACTACTAACAAGTAGATTTATAGAACCAGCCAAGACTACAAATGAAATTCACCATATAATCTTAAAGTTCTAATAGAATAAGAACGTTATCTCGAGGTATACGATATTACATTGTTCAACCGCTTTTAATTTATGCTAGAACTAAGAACCAACAGGTAAAGTTGTGAATTTCATGAATTAATAGTTTGAACCGCAAGTTTATCAAATTTACAGTTTAACCGAAAAGTGCTAGGGAAGCGAAAATAGCGAACGAATATTAACTTTAGTTACAATCACGTTAAGTGAAAAAGTATTTTTAAGGCCCCATTTTGATGAATATTTATTGGAATCAAGTTTTAAATAACATTACTTTATCACATAGTGTAAATAAATAACATAAAATATTTAATCCTAAGTTTTTAAATTAATGTTGAAAGTTATGTGTATATTTTAAGTAATTTTAGCTAATACTAAGACTCATTTTGTAAGTAAATTTAACTCTATTTTCCCTCGTGCGGAAATCCCCTCGGATACCACCTCACGTGGCATGTCGGACTCGAACCGACTAAAACGTCGTATGCCGTCTGGGGTACTATTAGCCGGGGAACCAGGTGCACCCTATAAATGAAAACCCTGGAACCCCGACGTACCTCTGTTCGTAGATGGCTCCCTATTGTGTGGGAAGCTCGATGTTCCCGTTACTATTTCCCTTAGCGCGCACGCTCCGTAGCGTCCTCGCCTCCACCCGAGCCTGCTTCTGCTAGGGTGACAGATAGCCTTATCTGCTTGGGGGGCCGGTAGTGTTCTAGACCTTTCCCGGTCCCAGTAAGTTTAACTCTAAGTATTACTAGGTTGAATTCTTCACACGATTTCTGCTTGAGACCAGATTTATCAATATTAGACAGTTAATGGAAAGGTTTTGTTGAAATGCTGTTTTTATAATCAGTTCATATTAATTCATTACTTGTCAGTTAATTTGAGTTAGTAGAATAAGTTTCTTTGTTCATCGTGTTAATATTACTCAGATGTCTTCCGATAGTTCTGTACGAGTATTTAATAAAAAACGTTGGATGTAATAGTATATGGAATGAAAGGACCCCACTTTCAGTCAATTTTATACCAACAACCTTTAATAGTCCACTGTTGGACATGCTTCTACCCTTAAAAAGGAGACTTTCAATCAATATAAATTTTATTCATAAAAATCAATTCTATGAGAAATATTAACGGCAAGCGATGATTTCAGAATTCTGAGTTTATAGTGATGTAATTAAGAGTGATGTGGCTACTAACGTTCTTTCCGCCTGTCGCATTTGAATATGGTTAGTAATTTGAAAAAAATTAGAGGAATGGAGGAAAATTTGTATGACGCACGGTATAATAAGTTGTATGAATTTTACGACTTATGTTCTCAAGAATGTCCTCGTTAACCCATAACCGGCGAACGCGTATGAAAGGGCTAAAATAAAGATAAAGCGGTATCTCTACGACAAATTTGTAGTAACATATAACGTGTGTGTTTGTACGCATCAATATAAATTTATATATCTTCTTTTGAATACAAATGTATAAAATACAATTATAATATTAAATCACAGTCCACTATAAAAACAGATATGCTAATATTATAATTGAACGACTCTTAATTTACTGGTCTGGTTTGCAGTCGTTTGTTTTCACGCTTCATTTTTCCATAACAGTGAGTGACATTTAACTTGGCAGACAACATTTAGCATTGATGTGAGGTGAAGCGATCTCACAAACTTGTAAGTGTATTGTGCCACAAAACATTACAATGTCCCGACATCTGAGTACATCTCCCTAAGTTCATAACTTTCCTTTGTCGAACAACCACAAAGGTAAGTAAACACAAGTAACTACATTGAAGCATTGTCAATCTTTGGTTGTACTAATAATAAATCTATTTTATTATTAGCAAGTTTACGCAACTGTCCAATTCATGGCTTATAATATAATTTCAAATTATCACGATTTCTGAAAAGGTTAGGTTTATGTATTTCTAAATATCGGATTCTCTTCTTTTATTTACGAGCCTGCCAAATTGACTTTATTCTGCCTGATAGAAAGCATGACTAGAATCCAAGAATGGTAAACACATACAAATTACGAATGCAGACACTGCAACAATGCAACATGGTGACCCCCACTATGCCGGCCTATTGAGATGCTTATGCATGAAATACTTTTTAGGCTCTCTTATAGTTATGTATATTTCTGGTTAAGTATTAATATTTATTGAATTTAAATGCCTAATAAGTGACATCAACCAATGAAAACAAAATTTAGGCAGCCACTAGCATTTTCTAAGCTTCGCTAACATTTTCATTTGTTTTAACACCACAAGGACCGTCCGCATCCTTGTTTATCAAACGAGTTTTTATATTTCTTTTATATAATGAGACCATAGCCGGTAATTGAATTAATTTGTTCGTCGAATAGGCCACGACGGACTACTTTTCACACGAACTCAAGTAATATATATCTGCAAGCTCGTCGTAATACGGCCTCCATATAAAAGAACGGGAACAAAAGTTTTCCGCCCTATTTTTCTTTTGTTTCTTTATTCTTTGCCAATCTAAATTGCTTGAAATTAGTTTTTTATTCAAGGCACTAAACAATATTACATTTTTGAATTGTATGATAAAGTACTTTAGTTATAACCGTATATTGAAGGTATTTTATGTTATGTTTCATAGTCAGAATTTGCTAATTAATCCACAACATATAATTTTAAATAATTTTACAAATCGGTCCACAATTGACGGAGTTAATGGTGTTCACACATAAAAAATACACACAGTGGAAAAAAGAACCTTCTTTTTGAAGTCGGTTAAAAATAGGAATAAATGCTCTAATATTTCACTAAACGCACCATTTTAAACGCAACGAAATTTTACGCTAAGAATAGAGTTTTCTGTATTTGATTTCAGAAGTAGCACTCCATATATAGGAGTGTATGTAACTGAAGAATCATTATAATTCACTATCAAATTTACCTACTTTACTGTACATTATCGTATCTGATGAAGCGTTCTCCCTATAGGTATTCAATATTCACTGAAAGACTTAACTCATTGAAACTGGGACTATATTTGAAATTATAATCAGTACGAAACTTTTTAGCTTGAATGAACTGCCATCCGCTTGTAAGTCGACCAGTTCCAATAAATTGGACACGTTGCGGCCAGCCGCGCGGTGGTCGTTCGATTGATTAGTTTAAACCACTAACAGTACGCTCGGGGCTATCTTTTATAGGGATGGATTAAGACTGGAATCTAGCGGATTTGTTCCCAAACCCATTGTAACAGGGCTGTTGGATCACGGCCAAATGGCGTCCCTCCGTTACTCGTGCCCTAATTTTCTTTTTAACAAAAATGATACGTTCCACGATAGAATCAAAAACTTTTATCAAAGTCATTTGTCGGTAATCTTACGGTATATTACTGGGAAATTTTAGTTTAAATTGTGCAAATGTGGAAACTAAAACGTATCAATATCAAGCTACGTGTTTAGTACGGTTACAGTACGGCAAGACTTAATACCGGATGAAGCGGTGCTTCGGTATAAATAATATGTAAAGCTGTAAGATGCTCAGGTAAAGAGATCGTGGTTTATGTATTTTGAAATCCATTAAGTACCTTAACAGCAATAGATAGCAGTATATTTTGCTATGAAGATTTAGAGTCGAGCTCTGTGTTTATGATTTTAAGTCGATATTTACATGTACACTTATAATACTTACTTGTATCGATGTAAAAAGCAGCAGTAAAGAAATAGTCAATTCTATACTCCATTCAGTATCTTAATTTACATCGCACATACCGTGTACGTATATTTATATCCCATCCTGTACCATTACATATCGGGTATCCCTTACTTTAGATCACCGTCATATTCATCTTTAGTACTTAAGTGTCTTAGGATAACGAAAAAAAGTGAATGCCTTTTTTTGTTATCCTGCCTGAAGGTGATTACACGACCAAGGAGGGATCATGTCAGATGGTGACTATAAGCGACTGGTTATAAAAGAAATCAGCCAAAAGTATCTTACAATATAACATACCGTGCAAATTCTAATTGACATTTAAGATCAAAGCTGAAAAAATGATTTTCCAAAACTTTTCCTAATTATATGTTTAGCTAGGGAAGTATTTCATTGAGCAGAACCCTTATTTGAGTTAAATTCTAATTATTTACACATTAACAGTAGATTATTGTAATTGAGCAGAACTCTTATTTGAGTTGAATTCTAATTTTGTACATATAATTGTGTGGTAGCCTCTTTTTTGATTGCCGGACATAAGGCAATCGGGGACTGAACTGAATAGAAAAACCCAGCTTAAAATCTATCATGAGAGGCATTCAATTCATTACAAAGTTATTTAAGTTAATTTTATTATAGGGCATCCGTAGCTAAACATAGCATAAAAATACTTTTGTGTGAAAGAAAAGAAAAGAAAAAACGACACCGTTTACTAAGAAAACGATTTACTAATGAAAAGTCAAAGACAAACTTTTACAAAAGAGTTTTTTTTCCTTTTAATTGCCGTTTGATAAAAGGACATAAGAAAACTCATTATTTTAATTATATTATTTAGAACAAAAGTCGGCAGGGGCCGTTGTGGAACATAGACTGCTAATATTGTTTATAAAGCTTTAAAATTGGTATTAAACATTTTTTTCCCTTGAATACCATTGTTTTAAGTAAAAGAGAAATAATAGGGAAATACTTGAAAACATTTTATCAATCGTAGGAAGCCTTCTTACTTTAGTAGAACTACTAGTAGTACTTTCTGTTCAAATAATACCTAGTTTAATAGTAATCCCTGCCACAACTTCTCATAACCTTGGTTTGCAGTATATTATTTTTTACCTGAAACAAATAAAAGTAAAGTTTTAAAATGATTTCATAGTGCAAGGTGTGGTAAACGGTTTTTATATTAAACTTTCTAAAGCTGTGATGAAATTTTTAAAAAGCAATACGTTATTGTAAGTAATATGAACAACTAAAAAAATATTAAAATATTTCGAAATTGTGTTTTGCAGATATTAGGAAGTGATTTCTAGAGTTCGTTACTACCGCAAAATAAACTGGATTTTCCTAAATTTTTTTTTCTCATACTACTGACATGCTACACTATCTAGTTTCAAACTAAGCAGAGCTTGTACTATAAAGGCTAGATTGTATACTCATATTTTTTTTCATAAATACATACACATCGTATAAACAAAACACCCAAACTTTGATATAAACCCTTTTTTTTTTAAAGACTACTCCCCCATTAGGAATATACATTCCTGTCTCACGGGGATCTTTACAAACATACATGAAACGGACACAAAGTACACCCAGACTTAGAACAACAATTTATGGATCACACAAAGTGTTGTCCCATGTAGGATTTGAACCCACAACACTTGGCGCAGTAGGAAGCGGTGTGGCGACCACTGAAACCACCAGGCCAACCGTGTATTGGTTCAACCCTATCCAGGTTTGACTCTAAACTTCAGTTCAGGCACAAATGGACAGGTTTAATGGAAGGGATACCGCGGCCTCATAAATAGCCGGTTTTAACCAATCCTTCACTTGCTTTGACCACCTAGTGAGTGTGGGTACCGGATGCCTAACCCATTTTTATTTCGCAATGGCGAGTATTCGCCATGACTATTCCGGATGTCTTAATAACAGTTATTGCTGGAACTAGTGGCATATCGTGTGATTCTAGACGGTTCGTTTCCGATTTGCCGCCCTATCGCAAAAATGTACAGTGTTTTCACATATAAAAAAAGCACAAACCCCTCCTTCCATGAATGGCAGCACTTGCCCAAAAACATCGCGATAGTTAGATCTTGATGATTGTTGTTCCATCAATCCACCTAATAATCTTGAGTACAGGCAGTGTTACAGGTATAGGCTTATTATTAAATCGAATTCTTACAGTCAGAAGTCCAAAAAGTTATGATAGTTGAAATACGACATTAAATCCTATAATAAGTGACCTCGAATCTTATTGTAATAAACGTAAGTGATACGTATAAAATTAACGACACTTGTTCGTTAATTTTACATACACGGTATTAATTAAATAGCCGCGATAATGGTTGATTTAAAGGGTCATTTTGGGTTTTATTACATCACTTTCAACTATGTCACTATATGATACTTAGGAGGTACAATTATCAATATTTTTCGTCACGAAATATTAGTTTTTCAATGAATAAACTCACCTAAAATAAGTGTGTTACGTAAAAAAGTACCTTTTGTTTAGCAATCAGAAGTAATATAGAAATGTCACGACGGATGATAATTACATTTTATACAGAAGGATTAATGGAATCTGACCCAACACGACACTCATCGCAAATTATAATAAACTAATCACGTTTCTGCAGGTAAATTTTATATTAAACAAAAATTAACTATTGTTTATATATTCTTTTTGTTCTTTTGTATAGAGTATGGCGATTTATTTGCAAATTTACATACGTGCAAATGAATCGCCTGATTGATGATAAGTAACTACCGTCGCCCATGTACAACTGCAACCTAGAACTAGAGTCACAAATGCCGTCCCATCTTTTGAATCCCTCTCCTTACTCAGGACATCAAAAACAACGAAAGAATTGCTTTACATCGCTTCCTGTTAACATTTGATTATTGTAATTATGACTTTATCATTACAGTAAAGGTGCAGTTATTTATTGAAAAAGAACCAAAAATCGGTCAAGTGCGAGTCGGGCTCGCGTGGGAAGGGTTCCGTATCGTTATTTACGTACATTTCCATTGCCGTCGTTAATATCGAGCAAAAAATGTCAAAATATGATGTTTATTGTAGAGCCTCCCTTAAATATATATGTAATTTTGTTTTTTGTATGTATTTGTTGATAAAGCGACACTAGAAATATATCATCAGTGAAAATTTCAATTGTCTAACTATCACTATAGATGACATTCAGCCTCGTGACTGTCTGTCATTCACGGACGGATGGAAGGACGGACAGACAGATGGACAGCGGAGTCCTAGTAATAAATTTTCCGTTCTAACTCTAAAATTTAACAAAAGTACAAAAAATATGGAAAGCGATTTTAAGATTCTATATTTGCCTATGAAATAGACGAATTTAAAACCAATTCGTGCGCTGCCGTTGAAGCGAAAAGCTTAAAGATATATGTCATGTTTGAAGCATAATCTTCTTTTAGCGCTCCGAGGGCTTTAATATTGAAACGAAACTGTTATCAACTTCGGGTTTTTAGTCAAGGCTCTAAAAGTATTTCAGTTGCTGTATGTAACTAATCGACCTTAAAAAAAGAAGGAAGTTCTCATTTTGGCTGTATCTTTTATCTTTATTACGTAATGTGACACGTGGTACATGTCATTTTGGAAAGAGTAGTTCAAAAAATAAGATCGAAACAGAACTTTCGGCCTATTTTATCCCACATAGGCCAAGCAATCCCTGCATCTCTACATTTTACGTCTCCCTTTTATATGTTAATTCAAAACACTCTTTTTAAAAGTCGTCTAGATCATCCCGCTACCAAAGCTTTGGTTATTTTGTTTGCTGCATATTTTTCCATTCAGTTAAAAACAAGATTTTCTTACATTATCTGTTTAAAGTTTACGGGTATGTGACTAGGAACATTCTATGTATTGATAAAAATAAGTGTCTGTACTGTCATATGTGTGTACATAACGGATCGAAAATGTATTACGTCAGTATAAACGAATGCCTGTTGTTTTATATCTAATGGAACGACAAGCTTCGTAGAATACAGCTTTACATTGATAACAAATAAAAATGTAGTTGATATTTTTCTTTCTACAGAATATAATTTTGTATATACTACTCTTTTGGGAACTCAAAGAAAATATAAAAAAGGCTATCGTTGTCTTATATCAGTAGTAACACATTAAATATAACGCGAATATACTTATTTGAAGTATAATGTACGAGCGTATCGAGTTAGGAAATTCGCAATATATTTGTTCAAACAAATGACCTTATAAAAAGATAAATACAATAAAGGGAAGCCAAAAATCTCGAACCCAGAACTTGACATCTGCCTTAATGGTTTCTGTTGTGAAATCATTCACTTCTAAGTCTTACAAAGATCTGCATAAGATCAAAAACTAGATCAGATAGAGATTGACGGGAACTGTACAAAGTAAGATAAACTATGGACTGGATGTTTTAAGAACTATTAAATGAAAACAATTCGATAAAAAATATCACAGCACTCATTCACAAAATGAATATAAAATGTATTAACAGAGATACTATCTCGCGTCAATTTTAAATCTCTAATCAACGATTTCGAAATTCCATCGAGTTTTTATGGTAAGGCAAGCGTCGGGATTAAATGCTCAGCAGATCCGTAGAGTGGAGAACTGGAGCACTTCTATAACGCACGGGGCCGCTTGTTCATGTCTACTTACAATAAGAACAAGCTTTTGTTTCTGCCAGGTCTTTAGCTACTATACACTGTACGACAGGATATACTTTGATGTTCTTATGTTCTATATTTATGAATGGGAAATTACATTAATGTCTTTCAACTTGTTAGTGTTGTCACTTTCTGCATATATAATGTATAAGTTTTAGTTTATTTCAGTTTCAATATAAAGGCTGTTGTGACGAAATATAAATAGAAAGTCATCTCCTCTATCTAAATCATAGGTAATTTTATATACTACATAGGTATACACAGTGGAGAATAAGAGATGAAACTACTTAGGATAAACCCGTCTAGTCCACGTGGTAAAGTTGGCTAGAACCTCGTTTCTAAGGAAAGGCATATATATCCAGTAGTTATATTCAGTAGTGGATTGTTAAAGATTATTGACGTTATGCCTTCGTAGCCAGTACGAAGTGTTGTCCCTTCTCGAAAAAATATGAGAATTTATTATCCTGTTATGTATTCGAAGGAAATGTATAAATAGGTTTTAGGTTTCCTTTGTTTCAAAGTACACGATCAACAAAAGTTTTGTATTCTTGCATAATATGACGCTGAAACTTTAGAATATTAGCTATAGGTAAAGGACGGTGCCAATTTATTATGTATAAAAGTAACTAAGGACAGGGTAAAAGTTTTGGCAAAGCTCCGAGGGCTCGGAATCAATTTAAAAAGTTTAGATCAAGACTCAATACTTGAGTGGTCTGTTTCAAACTCCGAAAGACTTACAACAGCAGACATTAAGAAACCAAAGCGTATTTTGCTCAGATTAAACCTCCTTTAAGCTCGTACGATAGAATTAAAAAGTTTTATCTACAACTTTTATAGACATCGAAAAAGGCGATATCGGTCTATATATAGATAGAATAAACTTTCTCTTTGATGAAAAAACAACATTTTAAAATGTCAGAAGTAGCTTTAGTAACTTTATAATATAAATACCTATTGGAGATCGTTTTTTGTTTTTCGGAAGACGGTCCCCATTTCATTTCATCCGCAATTTTACTAATTTCATCACGAAAAAGACTTGAAGACTCGAAGACTTGAGATTTGAAGACTTTAAATACTTGAAATTGGCAGAAATAGCTGATTAGCTGGTTGCCATCTCACAAATATCTATTAGATTTATAAATATCTATGTGTAGCATAGATATTTATAAAGAAGTGTGGTGTGTTCCGCAGTTTTTTTTAATACAAAAAATATTCACCCTAAAACTTCTGTTCTACTGAGCAGGAGCATAGTACCACCTATTAACTTGTACTATGGTAATAAAACCAACTTGAGTTTATAATGATTTCTGGAATGTTATGTTATTATACAAATTCTATCTATCTTGAAGCAATCTAGAACGCAACGTAATCGAATTTGTCCTAAAATTTATCTGGCTAAAATGGCTTTTGTCGCTTATAATTTCCTGGACTGAAGTACAAATACAACCAGTTATAATGGTAGTTAATTTTCAGATCTCTTTTGGATTGCAAAATTTCATTGTTTAACTCTAACTGTAAATAAAATTGATCGTGTTTGAAGAGCTTGGCAATTAAAGGGTAATTAGGAGTGCTATGATGCTCATGACGCAAAATGTGCCAATATTTGATATTGTTCGCCAGAAGCGATATCATTACGGTTATTCGAGAGGGTGTGATTAACTGTTAGCTAGCTTTATATTATAACAAATTCAGTGTATAACTTCCATAGTTCCGTAACAACTTTAAAATTTGATGATATGAATTTTTTACTCACTTTGGTACTTATTAATGTACGTTGAGTATTATAATAGTTAATTACCTTTTAATTAACTTACTTACTTACTTATCTGACATGCCTGTTGGTCTACTGGTTAGTAATCCTAATTTCTAAACTATAGGTCGTGGGTTCGACTCACCCAAGGCAAATCTGTGTGTGATGAACACAACCATTTGTCATGTGCCTGGGTGTGATTTATCTATAATGTGTTGTATTTAGAAATATATAAGTATGTTTATCAACAGTCTGGTTACCTTTGTACAGGCTTTGCCTAGTTTGGAACCAGGTATCTGTGAGTGGCAAATCTAATAAACTTAGTAAATCAGTCGTTAACAGATGGCCTATTAGTGCTTTGAGAAAAGGCACATTGTCATACTAGCACGGTACTCCTAGCATTTTAAAGATATCTCATTTTGAATTGGGACTGTTTAAACAAAATTGAGTAGAATATGCTGTGACATGTCACCAACGTAACATAATTCATGACTCAACTTTTAATGAAAGTGTTTGGAAATGGTCTATCCAGCTGTCTTTAGTACTGTTTTATACTAGATATTAGTAAATATAGTAAAGTAGTAGATATAGTATTATTTCTAGATTTTGTTTTATACAACATTATATTCGCAGTGACGATGTCTTATGTAGTCAGATAATAGTATTATACGAGACTTTTAATTTTTCTTCAAGTTTGCTTTGTTCAATAATCGCAATTAATACGGATTAACTTTTGGTGAAAGTAATAAGCTGACCATTAAACTTCGTCATTCATTGAATGAGGCCTTTATACTAAAACAAAGGAAATTTAGGGATAGGCCGTCAGTAAACCGCCAGCACAATAACTACGAGGGCAGATACAATAAACTTTCACAATTGTTCAACGATGTGAAAAATTAACCAGATCCTTACAACTTAAGAGTTGGAGTGACGGAGATATCATGGGTTGTTATTGCAGACTTTTACGACTACATGAAATAAAATTTATTTGCTAAATGAGAAAAGTTCTTGATTAACTTTAAAATTGGGTAGGAATTCTAAGAAATTATACTNACCAATTTCAATGAAATTTGCCATAGAGATGCTATAATTCTTGAGGAAGGACATAGATAGATAGATAATACTTTATTTGTACACCAAGGTTTACACACAGTATACATTCCTAAAAATTAAAAAAAAAAAGAAATGAAAATGTGACATATACACGACTCTTTACCGCGAAAATAAAACTAGTGGATATATCAGATAAAAGGCGGAAATATATGAAAAGTGTATAAGCGCGTGTTTTATAACAGTTATTTAATTATAAGTAGCACATTTCTTCGTAAGGAAACATCTAGCATTGATCATTGATTTCTTTTTAACAGACTTCATAGAAAAAGGAGGTCCTCAATTCGTCGGAATCTTTTTTCTTTTCAATGTACCTATATTTTTCGATATTTTCGTCATTTATGAACCCATTTTAAATATTGAATTGGGTTTAGTTTAACTACCGGGTTATCCCGTTATCGAAATGTCGGGATCTTATGAGCCATTATAAGATCCCGACATGGCGATTCCAAGAAAATCTAGGGCAATACTCATATTTAATAGTCAAGTTTTAGAGGTTTGAAATATTTTCTGAAACTATTTTAGTATTTATGACTCTTAGTTTTCATTTAATGATGATGAACCGATATGGAAGATACAACACCTTAACGGTTAGTTAGTAGTTGGAAGATAATTCTTTCGTAGCTTATGCTCAGTTCTAAAACGTGCTTCAAACCACTGCAGCAATTCGCGTTAGCAGGAGTATTATTTGAAGGTGGTCGTTTCCTTAGGTTGCTTCTCACAGTTATATGAAATAGTTTGACTTACTACTTACCTACGATTATTGTCACTAAAAATAAAACGTTATCATCTTAAAAAAACACATCAAACTAAACTCGACTGCCTCGGTGGCTCAGCGGTAACGTAAGCGACTGCTGTGCTTGAGGTCTCAGGTTCGATTCCCGGGTCAGGTCAAATGTTTGTATGATCTTCAAATATTTGTTTCGGAGTTTGGGTGTTTTCTGTGTGTATGTATTTACAATAAAAATACTTATCTATTTATATAAGTTGTATGATACCCATAATACAAGCTCTACTGAATGTGGTACTAGATGGCGTTGTGTGTTAATTGTCCTCTATAACTGGGTATATTTTTGTAATCACCTATCCAATTACTGAGTCT
Organism: Hyphantria cunea; assembly: GCA_003709505.1. Classification (NCBI taxonomy): domain Eukaryota; kingdom Metazoa; phylum Arthropoda; class Insecta; order Lepidoptera; family Erebidae; genus Hyphantria; species Hyphantria cunea. Next base: position 73,242 of record PKRV01001371.1, on the reverse strand, counting down.
AATGACTTAAATTGATTAATGATTCTTTTTGAATCCAAATCATTGTTGTTGAATTGTCTGCTTTGAATTGAATGGATCTTCTTGCTTGAATTTTGTTTTATATTGTACGTTTGATGGAACCAATTCTCTGGTAGAAGTATAATTAAAAAGTGTAATATATATTACACTTTTTAATTATACTTCTACCAGAGAATTGGTTCCATCAAACGTACAATATAAAACAAAATTCAAGCAAGAAGATCCATTCAATTCAAAGCAGACAATTCAACAACAATGATTTGGATTCAAAAAGAATCATTAATCAATTTAAGTCATTAGACTCAGTAATTGGATAGGTGATTACAAAAATATACCCAGTTATAGAGGACAATTAACACACAACGCCATCTAGTACCACATTCAGTAGAGCTTGTATTATGGGTATCATACAACTTATATAAATAGATAAGTATTTTTATTGTAAATACATACACACAGAAAACACCCAAACTCCGAAACAAATATTTGAAGATCATACAAACATTTGACCTGACCCGGGAATCGAACCTGAGACCTCAAGCACAGCAGTCGCTTACGTTACCGCTGAGCCACCGAGGCAGTCGAGTTTAGTTTGATGTGTTTTTTTAAGATGATAACGTTTTATTTTTAGTGACAATAATCGTAGGTAAGTAGTAAGTCAAACTATTTCATATAACTGTGAGAAGCAACCTAAGGAAACGACCACCTTCAAATAATACTCCTGCTAACGCGAATTGCTGCAGTGGTTTGAAGCACGTTTTAGAACTGAGCATAAGCTACAAAAGAATTATCTTCCAACTACTAACTAACCGTTAAGGTGTTGTATCTTCCATATCGGTTCATCATCATTAAATGAAAACTAAGAGTCATAAATACTAAAATAGTTTCAGAAAATATTTCAAACCTCTAAAACTTGACTATTAAATATGAGTATTGCCCTAGATTTTCTTGGAATCGCCATGTCGGGATCTTATAATGGCTCATAAGATCCCGACATTTCGATAACGGGATAACCCGGTAGTTAAACTAAACCCAATTCAATATTTAAAATGGGTTCATAAATGACGAAAATATCGAAAAATATAGGTACATTAAAAAGAAAAAAGATTCCGACGAATTGAGGACCTCTTTTTTCTATGAAGTCTGTTAAAAAGAAATCAATGATCAATGCTAGTTGTTTCCTTACGAAGAAATGTGCTACTTATAATTAAATAACTGTTATAAAACACGCGCTTATACACTTTTCATATATTTCCGCCTTTTATCTGATATATCCACTAGTTTTATTTTCGCGGTAAAGAGTCGTGTATATGTCACATTTTCATTTCTTTTTTTTTTTAATTTTTAGGAATGTATACTGTGTGTAAACCTTGGTGTACAAATAAAGTATTATCTATCTATCTATCTATGTCGTTCCTTAAGAATTATAGTATCTCTATGGCAAATTTCATTGAAATTGGTGCAGCGGTTTAGCCATGAAAGCGTAACAAATAGACGGATAGACAGAGTTAGTTACTTTCTAATTTATAATATTAGTGTGGAGGTATGGATTATATGTGAATTACATGTCTAGATTAAATTAATAATAATGTATATAGACATAAATAATAACAAGAAATATTTCATTAATCTCCATATATATACGAAATTCTTATAAAATAGATACCATCTCTATCATTTTCTTAACCACGAAATAGTAGAACTACACTGTGATTGATATCAACATCATCATCATCATCATCATGATGCTGATATATATTATTATCAAAATGTATTAAAAGTAACAAGCGGTCTTTGCGTTACCAATCACGTTGCCTCACAGTGCGCTAAGCCGATCGTCGCTTCGAGGTGTGAAGCCGTACTTGTTATCCTACTGTATTTCCGTATTGTCTTCTCCTCACCTTCACTCAGATTAAGGTAACTATGAATTATTGATTTCAAGGGTGTTTAAAATTATAAACAGCCTCGTTCCGTTTTTTCTAATAGGGTTATTTAAATCCTTTGCCGCAAGTGATATGATTTTTAAAGCATTCTTGACGAGGTGATAAATAAAATACATATGTATCAAATGCGTATTTATGAATGTAATGCATTATTAAAATATTTATGTTAAATATAGAAAAAAGTTAAATATTGAGTGACAGTTTATTAGAAATTTTATACGCCGGTATTTTTCTTACTACTAATACATTTAAATACAAACTTAGGTGTTAATGTTTAACGTATATGCAATATTCACCTTTTTTTCCTGGGGAGGTGCAGTTGCTTCTGTTAGAAGGGGATTTGGCTTCAGCCGCTGCCATCTTCTCTTTTTCGGAAGCCATTATGAAGAGCAGCAGACACTATAGACGGTTTAATTTATAACACGAGCACTCCGTTGCTCATTCCTGTGTTACCGATTAACACCGAATAAACGTTAATTTTTTTAACTGAGCTTACGACCGCACCCAAGAGCCACAAGTTTAAAATTATGGATAATGAACGATGACTGATATTTGATGACTAAAATTGGCAAACAGCCAGTCGTTTATTGACATTGGCTAGTAAAAAATATAAAATCAACTACTAAACTAATATGATTACGGATGTTTGTGGACATTCATAAGTAGTATGTTTTTTAAGTATAACAACACTGCCGTACTCAGAAATTTCTCGGTAATTGTTGTTCGTATGCTAAGTTTTACTTTTATGTATTTAGTTGTACGTGATACATTAATTACTGGTGTGGGGATCACGTTGCCCGTACGCCGTGACTCGGTTAACTGTTTCACAAAGAGTTAGTCGTTGTTGTGACAATTTTAATCATAATACTAGATTAGTTAGCTCTTGCTAATTGTAAGCTACATATTATGTTAGTGCTCATTATCATCTCAAAAAAGGTCAATGGTTGCTGCTAAGTGAGAAAACGTGCGTTTACGTTTTGAATAACATAAAGTGAGCACAAGTACTGATTTTTGTAAATCTCGGAAATGAATTACGTGACGTTATCAATTGTGTTTCATAAAGAATATTGACGAGATTTTGTGTAGTTTTATAGTAGTTTAATATAACCAAGGTACTCATTTAAATATACTATATTTTCATTGGCTGTGTGTGAAGTGATTTGACCTTAAATGTGAAGTTTCCGGTGACAGTGGTGTCGGTCGCTTTTGAAGTCAAATGATCATTGATAAATGTAGTGTAAAAGCACCCTGCGGCATGATGGGCCGGCGATTAAAAGAGAGTGGCCGCAGATGCGAGCTGCTCAAGAACGGAATAGTTCTCGCTACTTAACGGAGACCTTCATGCAGCATTTCACGGCAAAAGGTTGATGAAAAATTTTTGGTAAAGGCGATGTTTAATATGAAATCGGATTTGGCAACCTCATGAAAGATATCTCAAGTCGATGAAAATAAAACTAATAGTTTATGTCCATAATGTAATTATTACAGTATTGTAAGTTAATTGATGATTGAAACAAATATTTATTTTAATAAGTCATGCAGTTAGTCGTGTCATTGGTTATTGTAATATTTGAACACCCCACTTTGTTAATGTGTTGAATTACAATATAAATAATTAAATAAGTAGTAATATCTAGAATATATGGTCATTTAATATTACGAAAAGGATCTGAAAATCAACGTAATCCTACGTCCTGAAAATTTTAAATAAGTCAATAAAAATCTATTTTAATAAGCATTATTGATAAACTCCGTAAACTATGAATTGGGATCTCAAAAGATCTATTTGTGCCTTACACTAATAATACCGTTAGAGATAAGGCTAGATTTTGTATTCTATTTTAAGTTCTAGTGTCATTGTTTTATGGTAACAATTTCAATGGACGAGGAGATAACTACGTTGTGACGGGCCATTCTCGTAATTGCAGGCTATGTGTGTAGCAGTGTTCGTAGCTGTGGACAATTCTAAATGAATCGTTTCTATTGAATGAAGTCGCAGGGATAAACATTTATTTTGATTGATACCAAATTTTCCTATATATAAGTTCGTGAATACATGACAGAAATTCATCCAATGACATGAAATATGCATAAATTTCTGAAACTTTCCCCGATGTTACGACATTTCAGCAAAGGGCCACTGACACACATAACCTGTCAATAGGTAGGCACGAAATTCTGTACGTTACGTAAGCCGCGATTATAACCTGCAGCACCAGCAATTACTGTTATTGTTGTGAGCGCGAGATGAGATGCGAGGGTGTGTGGACCTTAGGGCGGGCAGCGTGCGAGCTGGGTCGTGCGGGCGGCGCGCTACGAGCGTCGTGCGGGACGCGTGGAGCTCGCGTGCGGCGCGCGTTTGGGACGCGCGCGTCTTTGCCCGGCTCGCCGGAGGCTGCGGCCCGGGCGGGATCGATGCGGGCGGCGGGCGGCGGCGGAGTGCAGCAGCTGGGAGGCTGCGCCGCGCCCCGCTCCGCCCCGCACCGCACCGCACCCTGCCGCGCGCACGCGCCCACTAGCTCGCGAGCTTGCCGCGCCGCCGCGTCGTCGCCGCCGCCGACGACGTTTCAATTCTCTCTTCACCCCGGACTGATTTACGATATGTTCCATCTTATAATGATTTTTTGTCTAGATCTAGCTGTGCTAGCTTTATAATGATTTTTTTTCTACTATCGGCTAGGGGCTTTTTGGTGAAAATATCCCAGATAAACCTACGATTAGGTTCGCAAAGACTCAATGTCTGCGACAGTTCCGATCTGTCAAAAAATTTCATTACGAGATATTTTCTAAGATATCTTTTAAGGTGTTGTAGAATATTGCCAACGCTACACTGACTCCTGAACTCGACAACCGCGTGGCTTATCAGCTTTAATGAAGGGTCGCTACTTGAGTTTTCCTTTCAACGGACGAAAGCGTCAGTCGGTAGGCTGTCTTGTTAAGGTAGGTTCAGTTTATGTGATAAAGGTATATATGTATATTGTATTGTCGATACTCTTTTGATGTTGGAAATTATGTAACTTTTAAGAACCTGAAAGGCAGTAGTATACGAACAAAGTAGTAGAATTAGTTAATAAAATTATTACGAATAGCCATACAAGTACTATTAATACAATTGAGGCCATCATTATTTACATTTTGATCTACCGGTATTTCAATTAAGCAATAGCAATTAATTTGTGATTAAAAAAGGTAATGCATCAATTTGAGCAATATAATTTTTTATTGATTTATTAATAGTTCATAGAGATCGACTGTATCATACTTTATCCTTTTTTTACAAGGTTGAGACAAATGTACATCTGAAAGCAGGTTACGTAAGGTTATTTGAATGCCTAATGATGTATATTGTTTTGCTAATGACATTTATTTATTTTTAATTGCTTTGAACCAATGACACTCCCATTTGATCTATAACCTCATGATTTTTCTGCTTAGCCCCATTGTAACTAAGTTAAAAACTAGGTAACGCTGGAATGAACTTATCAATAGTTTATGGTTTTTCCGGTTGCGATTTACATAAATTTCATATAGTTGCGAAATAATTTAGCTCGTCATAATGAAAAATATCCTATATATGAATCGCAGTTTAAATGAAGCTATAGTAACTTAAACATATTCTATTTCTAATACTAAGAAAAATATGATTTATTTGCCTTAACATGTGCACATTTTGGTGTTACAAGTTTAGGGTTTCAAAATGTTTTATCAAATTGTAGCCATGCTATTATTTATAGACAATCAATAACATGAAATTTGATACAAATCAGAGATATNATTATATTAGAAAGTTATAGTTTATAGTACATAGGATACTGAAGTATTAGTAGAGAAGCAGCTTATAAGAAAGGTTGGTTACCTGTGTATTTTTGAAATCCAAGTATAATCAGATAATATTACTCACACTAAGGAAGTCACACACAGAATAGTTATATTTGGCAGTCGCAGAATCCAAGAGTGGTGGTCACCATACTCATTGCGACAATGCAGCATGGTGACCCACACCTTGGACCTAGTGATGCTTCTACATCATTGGGCCTCCTGTCTCGCACTCACCGATAAAACACGACAGCACGAACGCTGTCATTTTACGTTGATCTTCTGTGCGAGAGTAGCGCCGCCCCGGTCAAGCCGGTCAGTTTGCGCTAATCAGCGTGGCTCTGCTATCTTGAATGACTAACATTAAGATTTTTGTCATTAGACACTTTGTTGAAAGATACCAGTTTCATATAATTTATTTTTACAAGTTTTCACAAGATATACAGCTATGCTTTTAAGTGTAGTGTTAAAGGTTAAGGCGTATTTCACTCTTGATTTCTAAAATAGTTATTGTTGTTCAATCTGTAGGTCACATCGCACAGGTTTTTCTAGGCTTCGTTTTACGTTTAGCATACTGTCTGATGTCTAACTTACTGGGTATGAATTAATTGCATGTAGGACGAAGCATAATGAAATTTTAGGGTCCCACTGCATCCCGTTTTCTAAAAAAACGTCTTAGTTTAAAGAATACGAGTTCGCTTAACAGTTTGTTAAAAAAAACCTCATACTAGTTTTGTATTTTCCAATTAAGTTCCTTCCTTCATATTCTTTCATATTGGTTGTCCTACCTTAAATGATTTCATACTTAGTAGGTTATACGTCAGGTAGGATGCTGGCCGTAAAAGGAACCCTAGAAAAGCCGGGGCGATGTGACGCACATATGTGTATGTGACCTACCCCGAGTAAAATTGGGATAAAGACGGAATGTCAAATATGGAATAAACAGATTCATGTAGAGTTTTCTAGACACATGCATAGAAATATATTTCTTTAATTAAAAGGAAAAACGACAGTTGTATCTGTGTTGAAGAATATTTAAGATATAAGTAAGTTTTGTTTTTGATGTTCGATAAGCCAGCAAGTTAAAAATTGTAGATTAAATTAAATTATAGGAAATTGTAGAGAAAATGCATTGTCATAATAGCCATGAAAACTTATTTTTTAAAATCAATATATTATATTACTTACATATATTTAAAACGTAAATCATATTTATATTATTGATGATAACGCTGTTCATTGACATACTCAATTGACGATTGTAGTCACGATCGTCTTTTATTTGTTATTGATTTATTCATAAATATTGAATTGACAAAGGATGGTTTAATTTCGTATTTATCTTCTAAATATGTAATAAAATATTTGTAGGTGTTACTACATATGTATAACTGAACGTAACTTCTTTATTAAGTATATTCATTAGCGTTATCTTAGGTAATTCTTAATAGTTTGTTGAAATAAAAATAATTAATTTGTTCATTTTTATGCTAGTGTATTTAACACATTCACAGAATGTGGTCGGTTCAATCAACATATAAATATTTTGTATTTGACGTTATCTTGTATGGAGACTAAAAAGGTTAACGTACTTTTCCTTAGTAGATTGTAGTTCAAAGGACACCAATTTGACGGTCTGTAACAGCTCGGAGCCATAAAAACCATAACTTTCATGTTAGCTTAAATGAGTGCATGAGTTTAAAAAGCGTTTGTTTGACATAATATCAAAATGACATTTTGACTAAACTAAAGAACATCGACTGAAACAAACTAAGGGGGCTCCTAATAGTAATAACAGAAAGTATGAAATTGCTTTTCATGTATTGATTGTTGAATAATTACTTTGATGTATCAAAATTTTTTATCCCGCTTTTTATAAAATGCTTTAATAAGCAACGATCAACGGCTTCATTAGTGGTCAGGACAACTTTAAACTCTAATGATCTAATGACTTATGTGGTTCTATTAGTTAAAATCTTTTAATTGTTGTTGTTGCCAATATACTAGGTCCTTACATATCAAATTGGCGTTTTGTCGCACTGGCCACTTTGATCTGAAATATATCCTCTATGGTTAAGAATTCTAAATTAACAGTTATTTTATATTATTTTATTTTATTTTTCATTATAAATTTGGATTACAAATCCATTTAGCTAGTATATTTGAGTAACTCGAAAACTGTCATTCATTTATTTTTCTCCTCATTAGTTTTGTTCTTTGGCGTCGCTTATCTCGCACAATGGAAAACTTGAAATATCGCTTTAGTTACGAGTACGAGTTCTACTGTAGCACCAGTGTTATAGAAACAGCTCGAAGGATTAACGTCGAAGGATTAAAAATGTGTATGGCGCTGATGTCGCAAAGAAAAACACGGTAAGTTCTAAATCCTAACGTCTTCGTTCTGGAAATTTCAAAAGTGAGAACAGACCAAACGATACCAACGTGGATAGTGAAGAATTAAAGGCTATTGTGAAATAGGGACTGTGAGTGATAAACCTGTTTAATTTATTTGAATCTAACAGGGAAATTAAAAAAGCTCGGTGGGTACCTCATGAATTGAGTGAAGCGAACCAGCAAACACACGTCGACTGCTGCGTTACATTACCCAATCGGCACAATAATGAAGGGATTTTAAATCGGGTCATTACCTATGATAAAAAGTGGATTCTGTACGATAAAAACCAGCCAAATCTTGCCCCAAGCGAAAACAGTTACTTGTGAGTGTTTGGTGGACTAGTTCCGGTGTCGTTCACTACAGTTTTCTAAAATCTGGCCAAACGATTACGGCAGATATCTATTGTCAGCAACTGCAATCTATGATGAAGAACTAGCTGCTAAAGAACCGAGGCTGGTCAATTGCTATACGCCACTGCTGCTTCAGAACATCGCTAGACCACACACTGCAGAACAGACGGCCGCTGAACTAGAGGAGATTAAATTGAAATGTCTGCGATATCCACCATGCTCTCCGGACCTTGCTCGAACAGATCACCATTTCTTCCAAAATTTGGATAACTTCTTACAAGGATTTCTTTTATCTCCGATATAACGTGGGAGGACTACGCTTCGGCATGAATAGGNATTAAGATCTTAGTCATCAGACACTTTGTTGAAAGATACCAGTTTCATATAATTTATTTTTACAAGTTTTCACAAGATATACAGCTATGCTTTTAAGTGTAGTGTTAAAGGTTAAGGTGTATTTCACTCTTGATTTCTAAAATAGTTATTGTTGTTCAATCTGTAGGTCACATCGCACAGGTTTTTCTAGGCTTCGTTTTACGTTTAGCATACTGTCTGATGTCTAACTTACTGGGTATGAATTAATTGCATGTAGGACGAAGCATAATGAAATTTTAGGGTTCCACTGCATCCCGTTTTCTAAAAAAACGTCTTAGTTTAAAGAATACGAGTTCGCTTAACAGTTTGTTAAAAAAAAACCTCATACTAGTTTTGTATTTTCCAATTAAGTTCCTTCCTTTCATATTCTTTCATATTGGTTGTCCTACCTCAAACGATTTCATACTTAGTAGGTTATACGTCAGGTAGGATGCTGGCCGTCAAAGGAACCCTAGAAAAGCCAATGCGATGTGACGTACATACACAATGTGACCTACCCCGAGTAAAATGGGGATAAAGACGGGACATCAAATGTGGAATAAACAGATTCATGTAGAGTTTTCCAGACACATCCATAGAGATGTATTTTTTAATTAAATGGAAGAAACGACAGTTGTGTCTGTGTTGAAGAATATTAAAGATATAAGTAATGAATAATAGGAGTTTAAGTTTTGTTTTTGCAGTTCTATAAACCAGCAAGTTTAAAATTGTAGAAAATTGTAGAAAAATGCATTTTCATAATAGCCATGAAAACTTATTTTTTAAAATCAATATATCATATTACTTACATATATTTAAAACGTAAATCATATTTTTAAATTATTGACGGTAACGCTGTTCATTGACATACTCAATTGACGATTGTAGTCACGATCGTCTTTTATTTGTTATTGATTTATTCATAAATATTAAATTGACAAAGGATGGTTTAATTTCGTATTTATCTTCTAAATATGTAATAAAATATGTGTAGGTGTTACTTCATATGTATAACTGAACGTAACTTCTTTATTAAGTAAATTCATTAGCGTTATCTTAGGTAATTCTTAATAGTTTGTTGAAATAAAAATAAATAATTTGTTCATTTTTATGCTAGTGTATTTAACACATTCACAGAACGTGGTCGGTTCAATTAACATATAAATATTTTGTATTTGACGTTATATCTTGTATGGAGACTAAAAAGGTTAACGTATTTTTCCTCAGTAGAATGTAGTTCAAAGGACACCAATTTGACGGTCTGTAACAGCTCGGAGCCATAAAAACCATAACTTTCATGTTAGCTTAAATGAGTGCATGAGTTTAAAAAGCGTTTGTTTGACATAATATCAAAATGACATTTTGACTGAACTAAAGAACATCGACTGAAACAAACTAAGGGGGCTCCTTATAGTAATAACAGAAAGTATGAAATTGCTTTTCATGTATTGATTGTTGAATAATTACTTTGATGTATCAAAATTTTTTATCCCGCTTTTTATAAAATGCTTTAATAAGCAACGATCAACGGCTTCATTAGTGGTCAGGACAACTTTAAACTCTAATGATCTAATGACTTATGTGGTTCTATTAGTTAAAATCTTTTAATTGTTGTTGTTGCCAATATACTAGGTCCTTACATATCAAATTGGCGTTTTGTCGCACTGGCCACTTTGATCTGAAATATATCCTCTATGGTTAAGAATTCTAAATTAACAGTTATTTTATATTATTTTATTTTATTTTTCATTATAAATTTGGATTACAAATCCATTTAGCTAGTATATTTGAGTAACTCGAAAACTGTCATTCATTTATTTTTCTCCTCATTAGTTTTGTTCTTTGGCGTCGCTTATCTCGCACAATGGAAAACTTGAAATATCGCTTTAGTTACGAGTACGAGTTCTACTGTAGCACCAGTGTTATAGAAACAGCTCGAAGGATTAACGTCGAAGGATTAAAAATGTGTATGGCGCTGATGTCGCAAAGAAAAACACGGTAAGTTCTAAATCCTAACGTCTTCGTTCTGGAAATTTCAAAAGTGAGAACAGACCAAACGATACCAAAGTGGATAGTGAAGAATTAAAGGCTATTGTGAAATAGGGACTGTGAGTGATAAACCTGTTTAATTTATTTGAATCTAACAGGGAAATTAAAAAAGCTCNTTTTATAAAATGCTTTAATAAGCAACGATCAACGGCTTCATTAGTGGTCAGGACAACTTTAAACTCTAATGATCTAATGACTTATGTGGTTCTATTAGTTAAAATCTTTTAATTGTTGTTGTTGCCAATATACTAGGTCCTTACATATCAAATTGGCGTTTTGTCGCACTGGCCACTTTGATCTGAAATATATCCTCTATGGTTAAGAATTCTAAATTAACAGTTATTTTATATTATTTTATTTTATTTTTCATTATAAATTTGGATTACAAATCCATTTAGCTAGTATATTTGAGTAACTCGAAAACTGTCATTCATTTATTTTTCTCCTCATTAGTTTTGTTCTTTGGCGTCGCTTATCTCGCACAATGGAAAACTTGAAATATCGCTTTAGTTACGAGTACGAGTTCTACTGTAGCACCAGTGTTATAGAAACAGCTCGAAGGATTAACGTCGAAGGATTAAAAATGTGTATGGCGCTGATGTCGCAAAGAAAAACACGGTAAGTTCTAAATCCTAACGTCTTCGTTCTGGAAATTTCAAAAGTGAGAACAGACCAAACGATACCAACGTGGATAGTGAAGAATTAAAGGCTATTGTGAAATAGGGACTGTGAGTGATAAACCTGTTTAATTCATTTGAATCTAACAGGGAAATTAAAAAAGCTTGGTGGGTACCTCATGAATTGAGTGAAGCGAACCAGCAAACACACGTCGACTGCTGCGTTACATTACTCAATCGGCACAATAATGAAGGGATTTTAAATCGGGTCATTACCTATGATAAAAAGTGGATTCTGTACGATAAAAACCAGCCAAATCTTGCCCCAAGCGAAAACAGTTACTTGTGAGTGTTTGGTGGACTAGTTCCGGTGTCATTCACTACAGTTTTCTAAAATCTGGCCAAACGATTACGGCAGATATCTATTGTCAGCAACTGCAATCTATGATGAAGAACTAGCTGCTAAAGAACCGAGGCTGGTCAATTGCTATACGCCACTGCTGCTTCAGAACATCGCTAGACCACACACTGCAGAACAGACGGCCGCTGAACTAGAGGAGATTAAATTGAAATGTCTGCGATATCCACCATGCTCTCCGGACCTTGCTCGAACAGATCACCATTTCTTCCAAAATTTGGATAACTTCTTACAAGGATTTTTTTTATCTCCGATATAACGTGGGAGGACTACGCTTCGGCATGAATAGGTCATAGTTCGAGATAGGAAAACAGATAGTTCAGAGAATTAGAAAACATAAGCATATAAGCAGTATATATTAGCACTAGTATGTAATACATAAGGTTACAAGGACAAGCGTGCTTTCCGCGTCGATAACGAAATCTCACTGGCGCATTAAATATGTTTTATATTTTATGTAAGTAAATGTACATATAGATAGTTAGTTAATTAATTGTGTGTCTGGATATGTATGCATGTATGTGTAAATATATAAATACTTATAAGATTATAATATAATGAAATATGTAAATGTATTTAGGTGTAGTAGGTACGTAGCCTACACAGGTATGAAGCAGCGCTTGCACTGTGTTTCACCGAGTGAATAAGGATACCGACCCAACCGCTTCCCCCATCCCCCAAAGGCCGGCAACGCATTTGTGTCGTCTCTGGTGTTGCGGGTGTCCATGGGGGGTGGTAATCGCTTTCCAACAGGGCATACGTCAGCTCGTTTGCCCCCTATTACACTAAAAAAAGAAGAAATGGCAGTCCAAACCGCCTTCAGAGAGTTTATTGATTTTCGTCGCCATGGTTTTTTTAGTTAATGCTCTGTGAATCCTGACTTCATTTTAGCGAATCATATGTTATTTAAAAAAGAGTTAACTTGGTAATTCAGGCTTTTAGGCTCAAAAATTATGTAATGAACTATCTTAAAAAAAATCATACATATTACGCCTGATAAAAAAATGATCAAATCTTACAATACCTATAATAGTGCAAGAGGCGCCGAGGATGACCACTAGTGACGATAATCAAGCACTCCAGTGAATTTTCACGTTTTTAATAACAGTCAGTTTCTCACATTTGTTCCTACTAAAACAATAATATTTTTTATTAAAGAAGAGATTCAATTAGAATTAAAGAGCAAAAAAGGTTAGAACTTAGAAGAAATATTTTTCCTAGAAAATATAAAAAAGGTGTATTTTAATTACAGAGGGTAGCTATCACCCAGTTGCTTGAAGATTCTTTATTTCGAACACAATACAAATTAATGAGCATTTCTATCCCACGATCCGTATATAATAATATAATTTGTTTTACATAAAACACATTTAAGAACACACATTTTAAACAACATTTTAATATAAATTAGCTTATGTCTGTTCCTGTCATTCAGTCAGTATAAACGTGTATACGTACTTATTAAGGAATAAATACGTATTATTAGATTAACAATTCAATTTCTAGCGTTGAAATACGTTCTAGATTAACATCCAAATGAATAAGATACCTAGGAGCGAGAGGAGGAGGTAGGGTTGATGTGATATTAACTTTGCTGCGAAGAAAATCAATGTTTTTTTTTTGCGTAAGAGTCCTTTTACATGAATAGCAGACGTGACATGTCAAAACAAGATTTTTCATTTACGTTTCGTATAATACTGTCTATCCACTTAAGTAGTTTAAGCTGAAACCTTTTGACTGAGACTAGTCTAACCGGATTGCTTTGAGAGAATTATGTGGTGGAGTGGCTCGGTACCTGAATTCGAATTCGTCTTTTTTACGTGACGACAACTGTTCCGTGCGCGATCGTATCGTAAACAGGTATTTGGTATTTTATTGGGCGAGATGACACGATAACACGGCTCGATTTGTATGGATCTAAACACGGAGATATGTGTATCTCGTGTACATGTATGAATACGTGTGCAGACTTATCGTAACAATATGTTGTTCCAGTGTATGTAGTACATATGTTTCTAGTTGCGAATATAGCCCGAAAATAACCAATAGGCACCAATATTATCTAAGAGTCTTTATGTACTGATCTGATTTTAATTCAAAAAATAAAAATATAGTTACTTTTATATAATGTGGGAAATCATTTAACAAATATTCAAAACTAACCATAGAAGTATACGCCCTGAATAAAGAAATTATAAAAAAATCGAGTTATTTGTCAGAAATGAATAAGGAATTTATAAAAAAACACTGTTGCAATGTTGAAGAGCAGATATGAAATCTCTATAAAAAAGTCTATAGAAAATGCGATGTCTTCATAATAGATTGCATCGTTTACTTAGACTCGGAGGACTAACTTACTTAGATTATTGACTTTTTAATAGACGTTTGTTCCAGATCGACGCGAAGACAAAGAAAGAAAAATACGAATAAAATCGGTGTGAACACTGTAAATGTTAATGTTGCGAAATATTTACGAATTTCTTTGTTATATTGAATTTTAAGTGTTAGGTATTTTATGTATTCTTATGGTCAGCAAGAATAGAATTGGCAAAAAAAAAATACCTGAATAAAATTATTTTTGTAAACTTTAAACTTCTTGCAAATACCTTGCTCAAGGCTGACTTAATGCTAGAGGTTATTTATTCTAGTCAACTTTTGTGTGATGCAGAAGAGAGTATGGGAGATGTATTATTAATGCAAATCAGATTACCTTATTCATAATATTGAATGTGTACATAATTTATCCGGACTATATAATATATAAAAAGAAAATATGTAAGTACTGAAAAATGAGGTTACTCATAAAAAGTTATCCTGATGATTTCGGCAACAAACCTCCATAAAGTTTACGTATTCTGAGAAGGGCGTTCCATATATTTATAGCCTGGATTGCGAAGGAAGATTAACAATACTGGAATTATGTGAAGGTCAACGAAAACGAATATTTTTAGAGAAGAGAGAGAAAGAGTACGGGGCTGTGTCTCAGAAATAAGCTGTAAAAGGTTTTTTTGAAGATAATTATTCCTTCTGTTGATTGCCTGCCGAAAAATAACAATTCGTATATAACTGGTATAAACTAAGATACACTAAAGATCTTTGTCGAATTTCTAAACGTAATGAAATTAAGTTATCACAAACAATTTATCAGGCATGTTTAAGACGGCGCAAATTTAACTAACTTTAAAGGATAACTGTCAGGATTGATTAGTTTCGTTTGCTTAGCGGAAATATAGACAATAGAAATACTCTTATTTATTTTAGGAAAATGTGGTGGATAAAAAGTTACTACAGAGATTTAATGGTATCAACAATGAAAATGTTAATAATTATTTCACACCACCCTTTTTTGCATTTTATTTTAGGTCACTGTTTTGTATTATGATTAATGAGTCCACGAGAACACTGACAGGAACATTTGTACTGTTAATGCTATATGTTCTTAGTTTAGTACTCAAGTATTATAATACTGATTATGGGCTTGATGATTATAGTTAAAACAAAGATTTTTCAGGTTCTGGCTTTAGTGAACCTTAAACACGTAAACACAATCAAAAACTTTTGAGTAAGGGAAGGTACTACATTTTATTCGTAATATGTATTGCTGATGAAGATAATATTTTAACACAACGCTAGTTAAATAAACATACGATATTCGTATACAAAGAACTTGACGTTCGTTGTACGACCTATAAAGTTAAGGAAAATGCCCAGCGGTCAAATATGTGCGTCGTATATGAATTTAGGAGTATATACTTTAACTGTGTTATAAAAGCTCTCATATGAATAAATTGCTCGATAATAATACGAAAACAATCCATACACCACCATATACAATATTTAAACACAATAACATTTTAAGACTTCGTCTTTATCTTTGTGGTTAAATATGGCGCATAGATGTGGATTACACTGATGCGCGGACAAGCGTAACAGCAGCGTAGCGTAGCGTACAATGAATGACGTCTCAACGCAAGCCTCATGTTTGCAGCGCCTGGCTTGTTGCACTTGCTATTTAAATTATTATGTATTTTATGATATTAATAAAGGAAAGTAACCTAAAAATACTATATGGTGAAATTTTCTCCTCTACGTGTTCGTGACCGAGTGTCGAATTGAATTAGTAATATGATTTTTTTAACAAAAATAGGTTTCAATAACAGCGTAGTCATAATAAAAACAATGTATACATTGCCCATAAATAAATGAATGTTATAACAGAAGTCACAAAAATAAGAGACGAATAAAAATGGTACAATTACGGTTGTTATTGACTTTTATGATTTCCTTAAGGGCGCTGTAATGTGCGGTGTAACATTATTAGTATTGAATTGTCCAAATAATCTTGTCAAAGTCGATTTTTGTTTGTATGTTTGTAAAATTTTTCGTTTGTTTAGATACGCTAATGAAATGTGAGAGTAACACAATTTTTGAAATACATGGTAGTTCCAAAAATTGTGTTTATTTGAATCATCTAATGGGGATTTGAACAATTTAATAAAATAATAACAAAAAAAAAACTGGACATATTAACATGTTCATATGTCCTACATAAACTTTGTCTGGACTGACAACTTTCTTTAATAACAACTCCAATACATTACACATAAATACAAAATGCCTGCAACTGACGACATTTTATAATTAGCTATATCAAAGGACGAGTAAAATTATCACCCACACAAAGGTGTACAAAGTTTTCTGTTCTATTAAAATAGAGCCGTTGTGAGAGAACATTCATTTATTTACAGCTTTATGCACAAGAAGTACAATAGCGGTCTTAATACCACAGGCATTCTCTAATAGTCTACCTTCAGGTGGTGCGGAAATGAATGTAAGGTGCATTAAACTTTGATAAATTCATTTAAAATAGGCAAAAATAACTAAAATTAAGTAATATGATATATCTTAGAACATATACAAAAATACACACATAGATACTATACATACACACACATATAAACATATATACATATATATACATTGAGGGAAGTCTTAAAGGTATTTTGTTTCATAAGCATTTAAGCATACTTTCATGTATTAGAAATTTCCAATTAAAAGGTAATTATGAGAATTAGATTAATTTAAATTTAATTCAAAAACTTAATTCTGTTTTGTACATGGTTATTAAGATAAAAAAAACGGTTCAAAAATAATAACAACTCCATTGTCAATTGTCATTTGAACAATAAGTAGAGCCAATAAGAACGTGCTTTATTATAAATTTTTAGTAACATTGTTATTGTTCACCTTGAGTTGCGGTACAGCGATACTGTTTTTCTTTCTAGCCTTGATGCGACTGTATATTTCATTATTTCCTGCACAGAACAGTTACCGGAAAACAGAAATGTGTCAGAGTTATATTGTGAGTAGGGGTGCAAAATTTATAAATTTAGGTTTATTAAACTAATTTTCTGCTTTAGAACGACACATTAAACATATTTAGCATATTATTTTGTTATATAATAAAGTATTATATTATGTATCCGTTTGATTTAACACTTCAACGAAACCTCGTTCACAAAGCTCCTATCCTTTTAGCAAAATTTAAAGACTTAATTTACAGGTCGAAGAAGATTTACGTAAATATGTTACGAGATTTCCCTGGATACCTGTCTTAATTAAATGCTCTCACCTTTTAATTAAGACACCAGATCAGATTGCGAGGTTGTAGCTTAATAGATGCAATACTTCTTTTTGCGGTCCAAAAGACTTAAACAGTATCAAGAGCACGTTTTTAATTTAATAGGCTGCAAAATAATTCGATTAATAAATAAATATAATTTATTTAGGTTTTAGTTGTAAAAGTTCTAAATGAAATTTTTCCACCACATGTCCCATGTATCATGCTCTTTTCGTGACTATGAGAACGTAAAAGAGATAAAAAAATATACTGATCAAATTTTTTTCCATGCATATATATAACATGAAAGAGATTAAGCATTTCACAATATCAATATATGAATATTATGAAATTTTTTCTAGAAGTTAGTACCTAATAAGTAAATGGATTAGATAAATAAAGTCGTGGGTCGCCCACGTGACTGTCAATGGAATGTTTAGTAGTGACAAGTTAAGTTGACTAAGCTAACGCTCAATTTATTAACGTCTATATTGTTCAAGCTATGTGGGAACTTGACGAATCGGAATGAATTGGTAGCTTGTTCACATAAAGAGCAAGTTGAATATGTATATCTGTAGCTATGTACGTGTTTCTGGCTGGCTAACGAGCGTCAATACACCAGTTGGTTTACGCGGTTTTAATAGTTCGAATTGTAATTATGTTTGACTGAGTAGCGTTAATAATATGTTGACATTTGGTCATTCGATATCTTTTATATTTGTTTAGAAGCAAATATAGATATTTTTCATTACTTCTAATTTCAGTAACTATTGTACACAATGTATTATACACAATTCTGAATATTCAAATGACTTACTTTATTTAAAAAAAATTACATATTATTTACATTACACATAAAAACAAATATCTACATTTAAGTTATAAAAATAGGACCAAGAAACCGGTTAGGGTATTGTGAGAAGGTTAGGAACCTTCTCACAATACGAGATTTGTCAAAAAGGACCACCTTCTGCATCAGACCCTTGATTTACCCGTTTAACGTGAGCCTCTTGAGGTGTTGATCAAGTCCGAAATATTTTATGTCCGATGTCCGAAAAATATATTTATTTATCACCGTATCAACATTCCATATATCGACAATCGCCGGAGATATATCCGATTATTAAAAGATTATATATTATTATTATATTGGAAACCGTTGCCCGCGGCTACACTTATGTTGTTAGAAGCAGAAATGTCAAAAATCCCATCTCAGTGGTTGCTTACAATATATACTAGTCAAAACAAAATAAAAACGTGGTAGCCCTTGCTACCACGTTTTTACAGTATTCTCATAAATTCTTGAGGTTTCAGGGTTGATAAATGATTAGATTGGATGAACAAATTAATTTTCATTGCAAACAGCATAAAAAAAATGATGAAAGCAAAATAAAAATAATCACCACTTTTTATAAAAAAATATTGTTTTTGAAAAAGTAACGGCGAGATAAAAAGCAAAAAGAACCAAAAAGTGTTGGTCGATTGGTGGATTTCCTCAATATCTGATGTGCCCTCCTCGTTTTCTGATGCACTCTTGAAGCCTGGAAGGTACATTCTCCACCAGGTGTACTACTGTTTCTTGAGTAACTTGTTCCCAGCTTGTTTTCAGAACGTTTATTAGCTGTCTTGCATTGTGCACGGGTTGGTTTGTGCTTCGAACATTGCGTTTCAGTAAATCCCACATGTGTTCAATGGGATTGAGATCCCAACTGTTTGCAGGCCACGGAATTACCTGTATACCAGACTCCTCTAGGGCTATATCGTGCATCAGATGGAATCTTGCTCCAATTCTCTGTGCACATGGGACCACATGGGGATTGATGACCTCTTCGATATAACGTTGAGCTGTAATTGTACCTTTGTTGAGAATTACCAACTCGGTTTTACCTGATATAGATCGTTGGAAAACTTTTTGAACGGATACTTCTTAAGAGAATAAAGGAACACCTAAATACCGTACTACCACAGCACCAATTCGGATTTCGTGAGAGTCATGGGACGGTAGAACAGGTTCACCGTGTTGTTGACATTATTAGTAGATGTTTGGAAAATAAATTATACTGCTCTGCAGTGTTTTTGGATATCGGTCAAGCTTTCGACAGGGTATGGCATGAGGGCCTTATTTTCAAAATCAAAAAATCACTGTCACACTGTTTTCTTCAGATACTGAAATCATACCTCGACAAGAGAAGCTTCCAAGTGAAATGCAATGATGACAGTTTTGAGCTCTACGAAATCAACTCGGGCGTCCCCCAGGGTAGCATACTGGGACCTATCCTGTACCTCATCTTCACTGCAGATATTCCAACTAATGATCAAACAATTACGGCGACATACGCTGACGACACCGCCTTGCTGTCCTCTCATAGCGACCCAGTAACTGCTTCACACACTCTGCAGAGTCATCTGAATGAAATAGAATTGTGGCTTAAGCAATGGAGGATCAAAGCAAATGAAACCAAATCTGCTCCTGTGACCTTTACTCTTAGGAGAGACACTTGCCCGCCGGTAAAGTAAACAACGAAGAAATAGCTCAAACAGATAATGTAAAGTACCTGGGAATGCACCTGGAGAGAAGGCTTACATGGCAGAAACACATCTGGGCTAAAAGAAGGCAATTAGATGGAAAACTTCATGGTCTTCACTGGTTAATCGGACGAAACTCGCAACTAAATAACACCAGCAAAATGTTAATTTATACAACAACTTTGATATCTATCTGGACTTATGGCATACAATTGTGGGAAATAGCTAGCAAGAGTAACATCGACATACTGGAAAGATTATAAAGTAAAGCACTAAGAGCCATGTTCAGTATACCCCAATGTATTAGCAATAAATACATGTATCTTGACATGGGCATAAGCACTGTTCGTGAGGAAATAGTCCAGGCAAGCCTAAAATACCAGGATAAACTAGCAACTCATCCAAACGAACTCGCTCAGGCCTTAAGTGGAGTGGGTGGACTTCAGCACAATCGACTGAAGAGACAAGACATTCCCAGTCACCCAAAGATTTGTTGACTGAGTCAGGAGGAGGGCTTGCTGGAAAATTCAGCAACTGATTGGCTCTCGATGAAAGTAAAATATCAGGATATATGGTTCCAGCCAAAAGAGTGGCTTATTGTAAACAGATTGCCATAGAGCAGAAAATACGCAAAAAAAACCTGATACAG
Organism: Hyphantria cunea; assembly: GCA_003709505.1. NCBI lineage: Eukaryota > Metazoa > Arthropoda > Insecta > Lepidoptera > Erebidae > Hyphantria > Hyphantria cunea. The sequence continues at coordinate 52,487 of PKRV01001371.1, read as the reverse complement.
AGATTCCTCCCCACACCATAATATTGGGGCCCCTAAAACTGTCACTTTCATGGATACAAGCATCCGAAAATTGCTCATCTTCACGCTTCCAAACCTTAATGTGACGGTCATCACCAAACAATTTAACTTTGTACTCATCCGTAAACAATACTGTGCTCCAATCACTCATATCCCATGCTAGATACTGCCTTGCGACCGATAATCGGTTTACACTATGAACTCTTTTGATGGTATTCGTACTACGCGTCTCCTGCTGGTCCTCGTGTAACCTATTTCTGATGGTTTGATCGCTAACACGTGTACCCGTCGCCTGCCGCAAATGGTTTTGTAAGGAACGGGCGGTGATGCAGCGTTCTCTGCACGCAGCAAGTGCACGTAGCGATCGTCCAATGCGATAGTTGCTCGAACTCTGCCAGATCCTCGTCTCCTGGTTAGTCTCTTGAAATAGATTCCAAGCAGGGAAAACCCGTCTTAGGCTCAGAGTGGCACACCGTGTGGTTTTAGTCGGTTCTATTCCGACTCACCACCCTGCCGCAAACCCCGGTGGGATGAAGACCCGAGGGGGTTTCTAAGCGTAAAAAAAATAAAAAGGCAGGCAGTTAACCAGAACTAGAAATTTGAATGGTTTACATTTGTGATTGAATAGCAGTAATAGTAGAAACACAAAAGGTTTGTAATTGTTAGCCAAAAATATTTATTATCTCAGTCAACATGCTATGACTATTGTTTTTATATTGTTTTAACATATATTTTTTCAGGGAGATAATTCAGATATCTTAGTATTATTATGTCTTACAGATTGCCTTGGTTTTTGTCGTCTGACCACTTCATCAAAAGGCTTCTTAACCTGACTTAATCTGAAAAAGTGTTCAAGTAGCTTTCAAGACTTTACAGACGAGTCGTTTATGTATAATAGTAGGCACTATGTTTCAAATGGCAATCATTATAGCTTTATACCTAACGGTAAATTGGACGATTCTTTAGTTAAAATGTAACTTTATCCAATAATACATGAAAATGAAAAGCGTAAACACATACATGTTTCCTTTTGCGGTTTAGTTTCTGTTTCCCTCTTCTATAAGAACTAAACTTGATAATGCTGTTGGCAACATATAAATCTTATCATAATTTATGGGCTGCCACAGAAACAAACCCGGTCGGACTTGCACAGCAGGTGTTCGGTCCCGTATTATAGAGGATTTAACGAAAATGTGTGTCGTATGAATCCTTTACTTTGTAATTTAACACATTTTCTTTTTATTTATTGTTAATGCCAATAGATATTTTCGCTTTTTTTTACTTTTTTATGTTTTTAGGGTTCCGTTTTCTCTTTTTGAGGTTCGGAACACTAATAACATAAAAAAGGGTTCCGTACCTCAAATTGAAACGGAACCTTTGTAGGATCACTTTTTTGCCTGTCGATTTGAGGTATCGAGCTGAAATTCATATCAAATACTCAGGTCTGTTGTTCGTTGAAGCTGCGAAATCCAATTTCCAAAACAACGCAATCAAAAGTTATGCTTCAAATTTCGACACTTGCAAGGGAATCAAAAGGGTGTGAAGTAACGTTTTATAGCACAAATAAAGGAAAATTTGCGAAAAGCTTAAATTTTTAGTTACATCACATAATAAGCCCTTTATGCTGCAGATGTACACATTTATACATGATACTTACCGTGAACTCAAAATCTTGAAATTTGAAACAAAAGCGACGTCTTATAAAAAGAAGAAGAAATACAAAGGAATAATAGCGAAAATCATGAATTTTTAGTTACATCATATTATTTACTTACAGGCTTATACAGAACCTTCGGTGCGCGAGTGCTACTCGCACTTGACGTTTTGAATATTTTAAAATTTCAAGCAGGAGTGTGGTCTAGAAAATAAGTTGTGATTGTTTATAATTATTTTACAAAATTATAGCAGCTCTACACATAGCTCTAGAGCTCTAATAATATTTATAGTATGACATAAACTGGAATATGATCGTTTATATAAAACAATTGAATTTCACTTGAAATAAAACCTATTAAGGGATGGTACAGGTGTTTACAAATGTCGTAATAAAATGTCCGTAAAAATCTTGTTACAAATGGCACTTACAATTTGTAATAACCTATTATTACTACCGTGTTAGTAACTAAGAAAAGTAATCGAAATTCAATATGTACGTTTTGAATTTCGATTACTTTTACTATGTAAGTCTAATAAAGTGTAGTTTTGGTTATTTAATGTTTATAAAATTAATGGACTTAGTCAGCTAAATAAATAGTACCTTGATGATCGACTTTGCTCGGTATTTCTTGTTTTGGTAAATAATTCTTTTAAAATTAATCCTATCTAAGTCAATTTATCGCCCCCGAGAGCCCATGCATACTAAATTTCATGGAAATCGTTGGAACCAAAAAAATTTAGTATGTCAATTTGGATTTTAAATACAAACTATTACAGATTATATCAGCCTAACTGACAAACTGATTACTGGATAATATTATAAATCAGTCGGCTGAGATCATGACGAGAGACGTTTGTTTAAGTTAGTTGTTCAGTCGAAACTTATACTGTAATTCAAACTGGTTGATGCTGGGAAGCCCTAGTTTAGAAAGGCGCGATTACACTTTAATGTCCCCGATTACGAAGTAAGACTTTTTTATCTCTTTTTAACTTAACAAAATGAGTATTTCGAATACCTTTGACTATTTTTGTTCATTTATTTGAAAAAGAGTACCGTACCTCCACTTTTTTTTAAAGACAACTCCCGCATTAGGAATATACATTCCTGTGTCACGGGGATCTTTACAAACATACATGAAACGGACACAAAGTACACCCAGACTTAGAACAACAATTTATGGATCACACAAAGTGTTGTCCCATGTAGGATTTGAACCCACAACCCTTGGCTTATTAATCAAACCACTAGGCCAACCGTGTAGTAAAATTGGACCAACAATAATGTGAGTCGCCATGCTACATTGTATGCATATGCAATGGGTAAAGTAGGTCCAACTTTTAGATTCTATTCATATTTTCCATCAGGCAGAGTAGAGTCAAGTTAGCAAGCTACAATAAAAAAAAATTATATACCTGTTCGAATTGTTTTTTTGTTTTTTTTTTTATATTTAAGCTGCCAAAATGACTCTGCCCTGCCTGATGGAAAGCATGAGCAGAATCCAAGAGTGGTGGTCACAATCCTCAATGCGAAAAAGAACAATGCAGCATGGTGACCCACACTATGGCGGCCTAGGGGGAAGGGGGATGGTGAGGGGGATAGGGGGCGTTGGATTGGGGTATGGGCCTCCGGTACCTCACTCACTCGATGAAACACAGCGTAAGCGATGTTTCACACCGGTTTTCTGTGAGGCCGTGGTATCACTCCGGTCGAGCCGGCCCATTCATGCCGAAGCGTGGCTCTCCCACGGTAACGGTGTTAGGAACTGTAGGTGAGTAAACTACGTAAAATTCGTGATTTAGCAGTCTTCTGTGGATGCAGGAAATATGCCGAAGGTTTTAGTTTGTTAAGTTCTTGATTAGCTACATTTAATATGCATTAATAACAAATAAATGATGTTCATGTCTTCCCTCTATTTAATGCTGAGAAGTTTAAAAAATCTAAGCGAACAGAAAGCGAAAGCGACTTCATTTATACTATGTAAAGATAAGCTTTCCTTATCATTGCAGACTAAAAGAATGCGTTTGGAGAATAAATTTCCCAGTCGTTAGAAAATGTATTTTCAAAACAATGTTACTTTATCTTTGTTGTAAGATAAAATTTTAAATTTATACGCATTAAATTATTAATTGTGGAATATTAATGTCGATGTAGATACACAGCAATCGATCTTACGTTATTATATTACAGGATTTTGAGGCTAATGGCCCTTTATTTTATGAACTTATTTGGCTTGTACACCTACGGAAATATACCTTAACTTACTTGTGGAAACATCTTGTATAGGTTTATCTTGTATATTTATCTTGGTTTTTATTCACAAAGGAGTATATGTTTTTGTAATTTTTTTAGTAATGGATTGGTATTATATAAGATTCGTACTACATAAAGTGAGATCCAACGAATCAGTTAATTTTGATTAAAACCTTGTTTGCTGTAATGTACCAGTCCAAAGCGCTTGTTGGTAAGTTGTGCGACAGTACGATGCGCCGAATCGAGCCTTTGAAACTAGAGCGAGTCCAACATTGCAAACTAGAGCTGTACTCGTTTAAACACCTAAATGTGAATATATATTTAATGTAAGTATAATTTTCCTAATAAATACTGCAATATAAGTAAAAATCACGTAAATTCTACTTTATTCTTTAGTTTCATAAATATACCTAAGAATGACGTTGATTGAATGAATTTTCATTTTCAGTGTCTCAAAGAGACTACTTTGATATTTTGTAAGCATGATATATATTAAACTAGCTGACCTGGCGATCTTCGTACCGCCACATAAATTTTCGTGAAAATTTTCTGAATTACCGAAAAACTTAGTAAGCCCGTGTTAACTTCTCGCAGGGCCATAGTGTATACGATCAAGTGGACTAATAAAATATAACATCTCCGGTTTTTTTTAGCCTTGTACTGACAATAACAAGAACATAAAAAAGAACTATCAATTGGTGCAGTCGATCGAAAGTAATGCGCATACATACATTTTTCTCATTCGTTTTTATTTATAAAGAGTTTAAGATATCATCATCAACATTAGTCGATTTCAGTCCACTACTGGACAAAGACCTCTCTCACTTTAAAGTTTAATGAGTTAATATGTTTAGATGTATTGTAAAATTTCGCGAAGCTTATAAAAAATGCTCTCTATTATCGAATAACACTAACTCTAGTAAGAGCGGAACAAGGAATGATAAAAGCAAACAATAAAAATCGTTATTGCATAAATATTTTTAGTATTAATAAAACAAAATTGTCATGTTTATTTACCTCTGAGCGGAAATGATTGCATAATAACGTCTTTAATACTCGCTTGTCCATTAAATTTTCACGGTATTAGCATTTCCTTGTTTACGTTTATTCTTCCGTTAAATGACCCTCTGTATTGTATATTTGTAACATTTTACTAAAGTGTAAATACCTAACAGAATCGGGCATAACAACACGGCCGGAGTGTAAAAGGAATAGACCCAGCTAGTAGACATTTAAAAATTTGGTTTTAAATCGTATTATTTACTTCAAAGTAAATGTGTACATTACAAATGGATTTTCAATTCTCAATTACAATTCTATTCGGATAAAAAGCACCAAAGGACCCTATTAACGTGAACGAGGTTCAGGGACGATAGACATCTTAAAATGTACAGAGTTCTTTTGAGAATCCCGCATTACCTTAGAATACGTTTTTGTCAAAGTATTAATAGTGTCTTCACAAAAGGTTTGTATATCAACTGTTACCTATGATAAACTAATAAATTTTACTAGGTTCGATTGGATTCGACACATTATAAATAACGGCACATCGTAAATTATATTTGAAAAATTGTAATTTTGAAAAAATTATAAAGTTGTGGAGCAACGGGCCACATGTTCCTCCAACACAAAGGGAGGATCCTCCGACCAGGCAAGGTGATCATGCCTGGTGGGCCACTGCCCAACGGTTGATGTTGGGAAGTTATATATATATGTTAATCGGCGCGAGAACTTCTATTGCGCGATTTAGATAGGTAGATTATTAACTTTAATTATTTTGGTAGTTTCTTAGTTTTATTCGTTGCTCCGTAGTTCGACGTTTCTTCGGTAGATGGCGCTGCTATATATTTTATGTTGTTGCGCTGTATGTGGAAGTCGCCACAAGCTATTTAACTGTGCTATTCGGTATTACCCACGGTTGTTGTTGTAACTTTTCAACACCAGTGAATTTCCTGGATTTCCCTTTCTCGGTATCTCGATACCAAAATAGCACTTATTTGGGTTTCAAGAACTTCCACTTTTGAAATGCCGTCAAATTTTTAGTTTTCGCTGAATGACTTTTAGCATATAACGGGAAAATATGTGATAGCAATAGTATTCAATGTTGGTGTCAAATGTCTTGTGATGATTCTGTTTGTTGGTTCTATTTTTATTTACTTTATGAAAGAAAAATAACCTTAGAAATAATTTCAAAATACATTATTTCGTAAAAATGATTTAAATTATTAGGTATACATTTATTTAAAACAAACTGCCACTCAAGTCGTATACGCATAAAACCAAACCTTATTTTTTTCTTGTAACTAATATATGTGTACACTATTATAAGGTATTATCTTGACATGTTTTCATTACATTCCAATTCCTGCTTAGAAAATTCTATATATTAAAGAAAATGTTATGAGATTCAACGTCTGATATTCCATCTATGAAAACATTTAAGTAGCGTTCTTGTTTTTTATAAAGTTTGTATAATGGAACAATATAGCTGTAAGTTTTTCTTTCATTGTAAAATAAAATAAAACTCGAAACAAATATAAGTAATTCCTCGTGGGGGCCACTGGCTCACAACAGCGACTAAAACTCAAGTGACAGTGGTAAATTAATTATGAGGTAAGTAAGCTGTATAATTTCATGAAAGACTGCAGTAAGCCCCGTAGTTAGAGGTTATAATATTTTATTATAAAAACAATCACGCTATGACCCGAACGTCTATAAAACATTTAGATTAACGAGTAGCGAGAATGTAATTATGTTTAGCTTAGCTCTTGTTACATGGACAACGTTGATTTTTTTTATGGAATAAGCGGCAAATGAGCAGACGTATCGCCTGATGGTAAGCGATTACCGCCGCCTATGGACACCCATAACACCAGATGGGGGCCTTGGGGGATGGGGAGGGGGATGAGGGGAAGGGTTGGATTATGGGCCTCCGGTATCCTCACTCACTCGGTGAAACACAGCGCAGGCGCTATTTTACACCGGCCTTATGTGAGACCATGGTATCACTCCCGTCAAGCCACGTGGATCTCCCACGGTTTAATTGCCGTTGATGGAAATTCTAAAGGATATTTACAGCCGTCTAGTATTTAAAGGAAAAAAAATGTTCGTCACTTATAAAGCAAATATTAAAACGACCGCTAGGCTAAGCCTCGGGCCGTAATTCTATGTAAGACAACGGCGTTATGCCGCGAGATATGCAAATTACCGAGAATAGCGTCTCTGATATGCGTGAAATTACTTTGTGCTTACACTTAGGCTTATTAACATGGTTACTATTTATGTAACTTTTTGAGAAATAAAATAAAGAGTTTATAATCTATATTTCTATACTATAACTCTGTCTGTCTGTAAAAGTCTGAAATTGTTCTTGAATGATGTTAAGTATTGCTGCATTCAATAGTGCAATAGTGCATACAATTCATTCCATATGAAATACACTAAAATTTGTGAGGCTTTTTATTATATTATTACTATTTAATATTAAAGTAGTGCCGTAAGTAACATACGTGTTTATTATTTATATTTTACACAGTTCATAAGAAAAGTGACGGTATTGCTTGCAAGCTTTAAAACATCCGATCTAAAATAAATTTCTGCGGTAGTTTTTGATGAAATTCAGTAAAACATACATGGAAACTAACACCGGTTGAATAAAAGTGAGTTAAGTTTTCCAGCTTAAGATTTGTTCTATATAGCATTTGGTACCCATAAATAAACCGTCGCGTTGCGTGTAACCTTTAGTGTCACCTTATTCAGTAAAGTACTCAGTAAATAAATGGGCGCGACGCGACACTGGGATCTTTTTTTTCTTAAATTAATTTTTTTTGGGAAGTTGAAAAATTTTGATCGTCATGGTGTATATGTTGTACTTTACTTTTTAGTATCACGGTTGGCCTCATTGATATGAAAGTATATAATAAAATTTATAATAATCTATATTCTTGTGTTACGTTGTTGCGCATGAAGAATTCCAAAAGTATCTAACCTATTTTAATTTTTTTTCACACATCCTAAGATAGGATAATTAACATCAGGCTTAGACCAATAGGAGTCAAGCATGATTGAAAAGAGACGCAAATTAAGTTGAGTGGATCAGCTATTTTAAACATATATTAAGCGAAATTTGTAATCAAATGAAAGTGGTATATCCAAACTCTTAAAAGTCAAAGTTTATAAATATAACAAATTAGATTCAACGTTCCGCTTTGATGTTTAGATGAAGAACCCTAAATTATGAGCCGGAAAATGAGCCCTCTATTAGGTGTAATTTCATATACGCTGCGCTCGGTCATCATTTCATGGGCGCCGAGTGTAATTTTCAACTTATAATCTGACATTCGTAATAGTCTACGTTATTGATTTTAGAGCTCTGTGCCAATCAGCGGTGCTTGCGAATGATTCGAATTAATTAAAGGGACACGAAGCGAGTAGGCGGTCCACCGACCTGTAGTTTTTGTAGTACTCTTCAAAGAGTTTTCTTTAATTAGAGTCCCATCTAAACGAAGGACGAAGTGCCGAGTAGCGGGGCACTGCCTTTGTAGCAATTTGTCTCAATGAACGAGCTGGGTGGTATAAACGCTCAGCTTAACTTAAGTGCTACTATATATTCTTCTAAGCTTCCCAGTATTACTTTACTACAAATACTGCCAGGTTGAACAGATTGCTTAGAAATGTTTACACTTCTAAGATATTGCGTATTCATTTGTAATAATAATTCAGATTTTATATAAGTCTAATGCCTAATTCAGTATGTAGGTTTAGCTAACCTTATCTCAGATTCACATAAAGCACTACTGTCATCAATTATTCTATGTAAACGAAGCGTTCATAAAATATGTACCAGGCTTGGAGCCCGAACAGCAGCATCTAGTTTATGCACAAATTTCATTCAACGGGCGAGTATTGATATTGTGCTCAGAATATCAAAATTCTATAAACTAAGATATCAAAAATGTCATACCGAGTTTTAGCACTGACATTGTTAGCAGTTTTTGGAGTTCATTGCCTGTTCTTTTGTAAATAATATTTCTTGTAGACTTAGTAAAGCAAAATGGTTTAGTAGTATTGAAAATTTAATCAAATCATGCATTAACGGATCTTTATGTGTCTATCCTGTATTTAACTATTGTTGACAAGTTTCAAACCCCAAACGTGGATATATCTTAAAGTGAAATATGTTTGAAACATGTAACTAAAACCGCGTATCTTTAATACATAAGAATACAAATATTCTTATGATGAAGAAGAAAATGGTAATAACTTGTCGAAAAATAAAATACTTTTTAAATTTCCTTATTTAGAATTCATTGACATTATTACGATTTCAATTAGCTTTCTAAACGTAATATCAACGACTTGGCATTTTATTGGAGTACCGTTTAAATTGAATTTATTCGCTAACTTTATTACAGATTATACATTTTGCTCTTTTTACTTCGTGGATTCGTTATTCATTTTGATAATTATGAAAAAATATATCGTTAAAAGATGAGGTATTTACTTAAATACTTTTTTGGTTCCCTTTTATTTATTGGAACACTTGTATTTACAGGTAAATAAAGATATACAAAACGTGAAACGTAGTAGTTATATATAAAACAATTTTTTTAAACGAAAGCCTAGTGGTAGTAATTGATATGCAGCCAGGTAAGTTAGTGTCAATTACATTCTCAAAAATCTTTAAAGATTAATAATTTCTAAAAAAAACACTACTACGTCTCTGCATTGTTTTATTATTCACTAGGGCTTTCAGCTTATCTTACAGTAGTGTCAAGTTTAAAGCTTTGCGATACAGAGAAAGCCTTTTAACTCCATTCAGAGTTCGTGGTTAACCTGATCTATTATGGAGGAATATTGGTGAATGGAGTTATTTGTCATGACGGCTGTATTTTTTTACAGTTTAACTGAGTTATCCACAGCAAATTTTCAACTAAAGCAAATAAAAATCTATTCGAAATAAATCCACCTCAATCTTGCTAAGTCGAATAATGCGTTAAACCAGGGAAAAGTAATCCTTTGAAGTTGAAATTGTAATACAGAAATTTTAACAGAATTAACTTTAATCGGTTTATGTGTGTCAACAAGATGTTTGAGGTAGACAGAGCGGCTTACGAAACGTCGTCAAAGGAAACTTACATATTTAAGTATTTATGCCGTTTGAAATCCAACATCATCTTGCTTAGATAGACGTTTCAACTTACATATATATTGTTACCGAGTACGGCTCACAATGTCTGCAATTATGTCATCACTGTTGTAACTCTAACTTTGTCGCAGCTCATGAAAGTTTCATAGGTTTCGTAATTATTGAATTTTGCATACAGTTAGTAGTCTCAGTATTGTAAGCACTAGTTACTGGGATTATTCTTAGAAAACAAGGGCTAGTTGCAGTTTTTCGTAGATCTAGTTAAGTAACTGAAGGCAATAAACATAATTATATAGACTAGTGGTAGTAGTTTTTTGTTTATAATTTAAGATTAAATAAATACAGAACAATACAAAGAAAAACTTCTATTGTTTTTGTTTGGTATCAGTCAAATTAAATGGAAACTCAAACCAAGGATGGAAATGAATTCTCAAAGGATTCATGTTAGACAATATTTATCCTCAGCACACAAAGGAAATTAATGTGTATTTATATGAAAGACTAAACATTATTTGCACAGTTCAATGTTATACAATATTATAACAGTAAAATACAATATAATTTTTATAAATGTATATTATATTAAAGGCGCTCATAGCCTAGTTGCACTCGGTGATTAGAAACAATCACCGAGGGTAAACAATGACGGCGCGGTCAGTACCTAGATGAGTGACCGCTGGTGACATGTTACCATGAGCGTCTCCGTGATTCGGAGGTCACGTTAAGCAGTCGGTCCCGATTGTTATCATAGGATAACAGTCGTGACGCTTACTTGGAGGCCTTTGGGCGGCTTAAAAACATCCAACGGCAAGATTACGTAGCCACAACTTAGTCTTGCCAGTCCCCAACCCGAACTTGGCCAGCGTGGGGACGTATGGCCTTAACCCTCTCCTGAGAGGAGACCCGAGCCCTGCAGTGGGAGATTATGGGTTGTTGATTGATTGATGGATATAATATTAAAGAAGAAATATAGTATGTCAATGGAATTAAATAACGGTAATCTTGAATATCTGAACGATAATAGGTTCTAGATTACCCTTTATTCATATTTATGGACATATTCCTATGTAGTTTTTCATTTCTTTCGTATAACATTGTGATTAATATGATCATTAACTCGTTCGTTGTTGTTTATTTAACGCGGTAAACATTGAATGTGGCTCGGTCATCCTTGAAAGTGACTGATATGACGATTCGCGTGGTCAAGATGAATAGCAACTATATATCTGCTGTCTCACTAAGCTTTTGATTCGTCATCATAAAGCGGAGATATATCTATCAACAGTCTTTTACACACAATAGTTTGAAGTTATTATCATGACATGTTGAGAATACATACTCTTACTGGTTTTTGTTCGCAGCTCAGCCCGCATATATATCGCTTAACGCTATAAATAGTAGCTTATGTCCTTCCTCAAGAACCAAAGTATCTCCATGCTAAATTTTATTGAAATCGATGCAGCAGTTTAGCCTTGAAAGTGTAACAGACAAACAGATGGACAGAGAGAGTTGCTATCGAATTTATAGTGTTAGTATGTGAGTATGGGATTAAACGGACCTTGATTAAATACCGATACGACACAAAGTAATGTTTAGTTGTATAATATTTTGTCAAAATTATATTAATTTGTATAAGGGTTAGATTACAAGTTGTAAAAACAATACCGATGTATAACGTTTGATAATATATATTGTTTTAGTAGTAAAGTGTTTCCTTTCAACATTTATCAAGGTTCAAATCGATAGGTTATCTATATCTTGACCTTTCTATCTTCTACCTTTTTTGCGCATTAGTACAAAATTGAGCCTTTAAAAAAATAAATAGGGACAGCGGATGGTTTTATCGACAAGGACAATCTCTTTGAAGTAACTGTAGTGAGTTACATAAATACGTGTAAGTATAAAGAGTAGATTCTGTGAATTCTCTGAAAAGCTTTGGTTTATTTTATTACGTTGGAGAAAATGCGACTCACAAGACATCTTTTTTTAACTTACTAACTTTTTGAGTATTATCAGTTACATTTTTACTTACAAATACTAAACGATCTTGTATGAATATTGTAAAAACCACGGCACGAAGCTGTTATCAGAGCCCCAAAACTTTCCTGTTGTTAGAAATTTATTCAGAGGCCATTACAGATGCTAAAAGCCACATATGTGTTTAGACACGGAACTTGCTGTTTATGTAACTTTCTCGTTATTTTCGTGTAACTCAAGAAATAGTATTCGCCTCGTAAAGATTATGACTATTAGGAAATACTTACTAGCTCCTTAGTCAAATAAAATGTTGTAAAATAAAGTTTTTATAAATTAATATTAAATAGCAAGTGTTTCGCGTTGATTCTCTATCTACAATGCCAAAACCTTTTCTTTTTTCGTTCGGAAATCCCCTCGGATACCACCTCCTGGAGGCATGTCGGACTCGAACCGACTAAAACCGCGCGCTACCACTAGGAGCCGGGGAACCAGGTATACCCTAGGGAGGAAAACCCTGGAACCCCAACGAACCTCGGGTCACCTACGTTTTTGTGATGGCCCCCTCCTGTGTGGAAGCCACGATATTTTTGTTGCTACCCCAAAAGGTGGGGCACGAGAGCTGCAAAGTTCGCGCACCCCACACCCGAGTCGGTTTCTGCTAGGGCGACAGATGATCACATCTGTCACCCCCAGGCTTGCGCTTATGGAGGACGGAGATCATTTTGTGATCTCCGGCACCCAAGTCGTCTGCGGTACCTGGCCCGTTCCCGGGCCTGGCCGACTGCGACAGTTCTAAGGCTGTCTCGGTCCCACTCCGCCGTCTCCTTGGCAAGCAGAACTTGCTCGCATAAAGAAACGGCGGAGTACCACGCGCTCTCGCTTCGTAACATGGCCGCAATCATGACATACCCTGAGTCACCCCGATGGCCGCCACGAGATCACGCCTCGGCTCCAAAGCTTCCTTTTTCAATGATCACCTGCGTCAGCCGGTATGGGAGGGTCTCGTGACGCCTCTCGAGCCAATCGTCCATAACGGGTCTTACCGCCGCAATGATGTGACGGCGTGCCTAACCATGCTAACACCTATATTCTCTTGTATGATTGGCCGTTCCGAAGTTTAGCCGAAACAAACGGACGGATAGACATACAGACTAAAATTTATAAATTGATTTTTTGATGTAAGTATCGTTTAATTTGCATTTACTAAAAAGCTATTAATTTAAAATTATAAATAGACACTTCAATTTTATTCATTTGTATAGATTTCTACAAGTAGAAAACAGACATTATTAATTAGTCTATATATTATTATATTTTAAATATGGGAGAGCGACGTTTCGACACCAATGATCAACATCAACGAATCAACGAATGACATACATGAATGAATTCCATGTTTTGAAAGCTCGGCACAAGAAGGAAGAACCGGAACTTTGCGTTCGAGAGCGTATGTCTACCACTCTAAAAGGGTGACTTTGAAAGCCAGCACGCGTTGTCCTGTAGAAGAAGGGAGAAGGAAGGGTCAGTTGGAAGAGCTCTTCAAAGCACTCCCCATGATAAAGGCGATAGAGGACTGCCATAGAGGCGATATCTCTTCGCAGCTGCAGAGGCTCAAGGAGCTCGGTGGCTTTGGGACTACCGATGATGCAGACTGCTCACCGCTGCAACCGACGGAGTGCGTCTAGGATTATTTATTATCTCTAAACACTCAATAGTATTGGAATCATCTCATAGCTCTTGCATTTTAATAATTTTAAATAGAACGTGCTTAAGGGAGCAGGAGGGGTCAGTTGAAAGAGCTTTTCAGAACACACTCCATTATAAAGGCGATAGAGGACTGCCATATAGGCTATATCTCTTTGCAGCTGCAGAAGTTTAAGGAGCTCGGTGGCTTTGGGACTACTCATCAGCAGTCTGCATCATCATGCAGACTGCTCGCCGCTTCAAACGATCGAGAGCGTCTAGGATTATTTATTATCTCTATATATAGTATATAGTTGTGGAACCATCCTATAACTCCTCCATTTTAATAATTTTAAGCAAAACGTGCGCAAGGTTTCTTTATCACCTTCTTAAGGGTTGGTTAGGTGGTCAACTATCGAGCCTCTAAATTTTAAGAGACGCATAAACATATAAAACCCTCTAAAGGTTGGCGATAACGAAATTATCGCTAAGGGTTACCTAACTCTCTCTAAGTAGTCCCTAAAATTTTGGGGACAATTGGTGAAAACGGCCAGTCCCCTTTATATAAGAAACTTACATTTACACATAACATTGTCTAAGGAAATAAGTTACAATATTTAAAATGTGGGTAAATATTCAAAACTATATTCTACTCCAACGATTCAAATACGAATCCATGCTCGAATAATTTGAAGATACACGACTTCTACAATTTCTTAAGTGAAATAATAACATTTTTCTCATGCTAAGCAATAAAGTTATTGTTTGTCAAAACTTAATGTTACAATTATTTGAATCAGAGCTCATAGACATATTTACTTTAGGACTTATTATGTTGTAACCTCTTTGCACTATAAATTGTAAGTGCAAGTTCTTTATGATCAAAATACGATTTTATGGCGTGGGCACGATAATTTACTAAACATTTAGATTGGTTGATTTATTTATTGCCCAACATAATACTAAATACTATACCAAATTCATTAATTTCGTTTTGAACTGAAGTCGAATTTGTATCCATAAATTGTTGTAAGATTTTGAACGCAATATATTCGCACAGTACAATACTGTATAATAAGAACATTCATATTCTTAATGGGTAAACTGCCGATATTATGTGATTTTAGACTTTATTAACCGACTGCGAAAGAAGTTGGGTAATGTTTTTCCAGTATGTGCATGTATGTGTGCATATGTCTTTAGCATGCCCTAGAGCCTAGACGGCTGGTCGTATTTTTCTGTGAGTGGTGTCAATAGAATCGTCTTAGTCGTGAAAGTGACACTGGGAACATTAATTTCTTGTTAAATAATTCATTACTCGTTTTCTTCTTTATTATTATTTAAGAGTTATATTAAATGTGATTGTGTTCGAGTATTTTTTTTGTTGATGTAAAAAACCATCCATATTGTTTAAGTATTTATCTTATATTTTACATCTTATCTTAGTTATCTGACGAAATGTATTGTTGGCATCAAATTAAATTTTATTAAGAAAATCCCAACAAAGCTGTAAAAATATCTGTTTACAAATTTAAGATTAGATAGAGAAGATATCAAATCCTTAAAAAGTTATTCCAAGGTGAAATAAAATTTAATTTAGCGGGTCGATGTGATAAAGTACGGGTGTTATCTCCCGGAGATTAACTTACGGAGAAGTTTGAGGTCAGACGAAATCGATGATGCTTACCTGGAAATGAAAAAAAGCAGTTTGTGATTTATTTATTCAATAGAATGCTTATATATTATACTAGTTGAGCTTCACGGTTTTTCTTGCGGTGCTTATTATACCTTTATAGCAGCAACCGAGGGTTAAAACTGGTCTAAATAGTAGAATGAGTTACTTTTTATATCATCGGTAATTGACCGGTGAAAATCCTACCAAAATCACTCCAGTCATTCGAAATATAAACCGGAACAAACTGACAGACAAAAAAAAAATATTTTTTGATACAAGTACCGTAAATATTTTAAGGTACTTTTATAAAAAAAACGGAAAAGGTATTAAGTATAAAGTCGTTGTTATTATCCACAAACACTTCAATTTTCTTAATTTGTATAGATGTGTATAATATATATATACATATACTTATACTTCAATATTAATATAATTATATATATATATATATACATATATAAGTACTATAAAGTTATAAATATATAATATATGTATAATAATATACATCACAAATATAGTAATAAAGGTAAAGTAATTAAAGTATGTGAGAGTTATGTACCGATTCTTGAATGGTATATAAACAGTATTCCAAAGCAATCAATAGACATTATCTCGATGTAGGTATAGGGGCGGGTCGTATCATTCTTTCTGATTATCGGCGATCAAAGTCTTAAAATTTTATATCAATTACTACAGCTCATCGTTTATACCCAAAGTACTAATTGGAAAACTTTTTATAATTACTAATTTTCTCGTTTCTCTTTTACTGATACTATCTAAAACAGGAAAAGCGAAACAAAAGTGACGCTTAGGTAGGTATTCAATTTTGAGTTTTATTTTAAACAGTACCAGTAATTGACAATTTCCCATTAACATTAGATAAACCTTTTAAATGAAAGACCCTCGGTCCATTTAATAAGAACATAAGTACCCTTTCAAGGTTCGTAACCTTCATTCGATTTCATTCAATGTACAAAGTTTTCTAAACGAGTTATTGTCAAAATAATGAGAATAAAATAAAAAAGGGGCAGTTATTTTAGAAATTACTAAAAATATAAATAAAATATCTGATATAATATAGCTTGTTGGCGGAAATAAATGATGGCAATTAATATGAGAGGTTTATTTCAATGTATTTAAAAATATTTGGGAGAGCCACGCTTCGGCATGAATGGGCCGGCTCGACCGGAGTGATACCACAGTCTCAGTCTCACAGAAAACCGGTGTGAAATAGCGCTTACGTGTGTTTCATCGAGTGAGTGAGGATACCGGAGGCCCATACCCCAATCCTATCTCCCCTATCCCCTCCCCATCCCCCTTCCCATCCCCCAAAGGCCGGCAACGCACTTGTGATACCTCTGGTGTTACGGGTGTTCATGGGCGGCGGTAATCGCTTGCGATCAGGCGATACGTCTGTTCGTTTGCCCCTTATACCATAAAAAAAGATATAAAATGTACGAAAGGAGAACAAGGAACGTGAAGACACCCATAGTTGCTATAGATAACAGGATTAAGAAATAGTATTGTGTATGAATGTTAGGTATGTGCTACATTATCTAAAACACTCCTCCGAAAAAATACAAAAGCGATTTTCGCCTGTATATTAATGGGCATACATCAAAATTCTGGGATCGTTTTAGCTAGTAAGAGGTTAACAGAGCCTTTTGCCGTTCCAGGAACGGTTAACATTCATGTATATTGTATCTTCCATGCCTGACATACGTAAATATATGTAAAAAGTATGATTTCTAAATTTCATTTTTTAAAGAATAAAGAAAATACCTCTGCTGCAAAGTTTAGCCATTTTCCTTTAAATTAAAAATGTATAACCTATACTTTGGCTTGCTGCTATTAAATATTTAAAGTTGTTTCGTAACCATTAAATTCATATACGTAATTCAAGTGTATCGTAATTCATTCGGTGGCGGATTTCTTGAGCGTTGCAGCCTATTCAATCAATTCGCTATTGGTGGCTGCCCCCAAATTGACAGGACACGCCTTTCTGTCTCAAAAGTAATCCACTATTCATAAATATTCTCCCTTCCCAGCTAATTGAGTTCAAAGACAAATAAGAGAATGGTTTGTATCATTCTCTTCATGTTTTAATATTTTAATAACATACAATGGAGGCAAATAAAGTTGCTTTGCCGTTATTTTATAGTTTTCAGAGATCTGGTTGACACTAAATTTAGATCCAGGATAGTTGGAATAGTAATTTGCTGAGTTGATCTTAGTATTAACCAATAACAATTACGCAATTTCAAATCAATAAACGATGACTCTTTCGATGCAACAAAGAAATATTTAAGTTATACAGAGATAATTGAAATAGGTCATGTTTTTCTCTGAAAGTTTGTCTCTCTTCTTCGAGAATTTATAATTCTCTTTATATAACTCTTATCTTTCTGATAACGTATTCACAAGGTAGCAGAGCCACATTGATTTCAGCACGAACAGCTCGACCAGGTGGCACTATCCTAAGATCTGAAACAATCTAAAATAATAACATTTGTGATGTCGTATTTCATTGGTGAGTACGAGACGGGAGACCAAATTATGCAGAAGCATCTTAACAAGCTGCTGTAGTATGGTTGCGTTGTTTAAAATCGCAATAAACAAGCTGACCACCACTCTTCTATTCTTCTCATGTTTTCGTTAGGCAGAGAAGTCACTTTGAAAAGCTCATATATTTAAATATAGTTGACGTTAGCAGCCTCTTATGAGAATAATTAATCGGAACGTTTTATTATTAGTGTACTTTCATGAACAAATACCATTTCAAACAGGCCAGCTACCTATGCAGAAACCAACGTTGAACAAATTTCTTTTCTAGTAGGTCAGTGTTGAATTATTTCCTACAGAGCTAAACGTTTGGGTACCCACTCGACAAGTTCAATCATTCATTACAATTTCAATTGCTATTAAATAAGTCGACGGCTATTTTTCTTTAATTTCCGGGAAACTTTTACCACAGACTCTGCAAAACGATTCATTGTGGACATTTATTCAGTTGTAAAATTGAGCTTCAAATATGAATATCAATGAATGTTGAATATGAACGATAAAACGAATGGTATGTCTTTTATAAATATATGAGTAAGTATGCATTTTAAAATGGCTCTAAAACAAAGACTATGTAGGGCTTAAATGTTAATATGCAGTATAATTCGCACATGCAGTATAATATCTGTTGGGTGTTTGAATGACAGATTGTCCTGTTGGTCTAGTGCTTAGTAACTTTGATTGAAAGCCTAAGGTCGTGTACAACGTAGAATAGATTAGAATAGAATAGAACACACTTTATTGTACCTCAGATATAACAGTTTACATAAATATATAGTTTACGTACTTAGGGTGTGTACTGATATGTATTATATACTAGCTTTTGCCCGCGGTTCCACACGTGTATTAATGAGTTATCGCAGTTAAGAATAGCCTATGTCCTTCCTCAAGAATCGAAGTATCACCATACCTTTTATATTGAAATCGGTGCAACGGTTTGGCCGTGAAAGAGTGATAGACCGACAAACAGAGTTATTTTCGCATTTATAATATAAGTATGGATTAATCAGAAAATTATCTTAGTCTTTCTACAGAACTTCGTTGTCACCCAGTACTTAGATTTTGTGTGTGTCTCAACAGTAAGAAATATTCAATACAAGTTAACGTCATACTAAGATAGTTATGTTGTTCACATGAATTGAATATTTTTGAATTACTTATCAGGACCTTTCTGCCTCGCGCCACCAAACTATGGAATGAATTGTCAATCAATCAATTTCAAACCTTCAAGAGACGAGCGTACTTCTTCTTAAAAGGCCGGCAACGCACTTGTGACGCCTTTGGTATTGCGGGTGTCTAAGGGCGGCGGTAATAGCTTACCATCAGGATATACATCTGCTCGTTTGCCTACTACACCATAAAAAATCTCAAATTTTAAATCGTATGTTTCTTACCTTTTTGTTAAAGATCAAACTACAATTATTACACATCCTAACATGAAATTTGTTAGACCTACATACGAGATAAGACATCACAGCACCCGTGGGAACCGGCCCTGAAGCTCGACCGGTACTGTCCAGTTATTTAATGTAAACTTATAAAGAAGGGTACAAATACACGACGCCGTTCATGATACACCAGGGACTTTGAAGGGCTTAGCGTAGAATGTATTTTGAAACAAACACAAACTGTTATATAAACTGAACAAACCATAAAGACAGCCGAGTTTTAATGATCTAATAAACGTTAAGGAAGGAAGATTGACGCAGGGTTTTAATGAGAGTTGTTTGTTTGTGGCATTTGACATATCTTTCGTGTGTGTATATGGCCTACGTGAACACATGCGAAAGCTTAAAAATAATATAAGATTTTTTTTTTAAAAGGACAACTCCCGCATTAGGAATATAAATTCCTGTGTCGCGAGGACCTTTACAAACATACATGAAACGGACAAAAAGTACACCCAGACTTAGAACAACAATTTATGGATCACACAAAGTGTTGTCCAGTAGGAAGCGGTGAAGCGGCGGAAGAAAAAGAAAAAATACAATAAATAAAGGTAAAATTTACAAAAGAAACACAACAGCAATGATTTTCTTGTAGCTTTTATTTATACATATATCAAAGGCTTTATTGCGATGACAGCGCCAACTAGCGGCTACAATCACGGCGGACTGAGAAATGTCAAATGGCTGATTGCAATTGTCTTTACGAAGAGTAAGTAAACAAACAAATAATTTCAATGAAATATTGTAAATAATTTACATGAATATAAGTAAATTATGATATTTTATTCGATCATGTAAATTTAGAGTGTCGGTAATAACGTTAATCTTTTTCTAAAATGGCACAATCAATACATTTAGATAGTACACTCGGACTTTCTCATTGCTGACTTCACGAGAAGAATTAAACAACAAACATAAATAACACATTTTATCGGTTAACGTATTGCATATATGTATTCTGTAGAAGATCATTTATGACTAGTGTCATTAATGACACACTTTTTTATGTATTTTCAGTAACAAATAGCCAAATTAATTAGGAAATCAGGTTCCGGGCAATCATCCACAACCTCCAATATCGAACAACAATAAACAAAAAACAATTAGTTTTGGTTCAAAATTTGCAAAATGTAAAAGAAATCAAATGTACAGATCATATTGCTAACAAACAAACAACAACCCATAATGTCCCACTGCTGGGCTCGGGTCTCCTCTCAGGAGAGGGTTCAGGCCATTCGTCCCCACGCTGGCTAAGTGCGGGTTGGGGACTGGCAAGAATACGTTGTGGCTACGTAAATCTTGCCGTTGGATGTTTTTAAGCCGCCCGAAGGCCTCCAACTAAGCTTCACGACTGTTATCGTATGATAACAACCGGGACCGACTGCTTAACGTGACCTCCGAATCACGGAGACGCTCATGGTAACATGCCACCAGCGGTCACCCATC
>PKRV01001371.1:8057-31618 GCA_003709505.1 Hyphantria cunea | reverse complement strand
CGGGTTGGGGACTGGCAAGAATACGTTGTGGCTACGTAAATCTTGCCGTTGGATGTTTTTAAGCCGCCCGAAGGCCTCCAACTAAGCTTCACGACTGTTATCGTATGATAACAACCGGGACCGACTGCTTAACGTGACCTCCGAATCACGGAGACGCTCATGGTAACATGCCACCAGCGGTCACCCATCCAGGTACTGACCGCGCCATCGTTGCTTACCCTCGATGATTGTTTCTAATCACCGAGTGCAACTGGGCTATGAGCGCCATATTGCTAAATGTGTATTGTTTTCTGTGATTGAATAAATAAAAATGAGAGTCACACTAATAAAGCTCGTGTAATTCGTCAAACTTCAACTTCCTTGAATTTAAGCTGTTTCTTTGCTGTCTTTATAACTTTTTATGTAGTACGTACATACTATGATCCATTACAATTTAATAGAAAGTAGAGTAAGAACATTATTTATTTCTACAGATTGAAATTCGTTTGTTAAGAGTGGAAAATCTAATTGTAAACACATTGCGGCTCTGATATATTACCTCAAACACAAAGAAAGCTTCTCGGAGAGCTATGAAGAGTCAGCAAAGGGGCAGCATTAGTATCAGACAGTTCAATAAAGAAAAGTACTCAAAAGAGAAAGATTTTGGAAGAAATATTTGTTTTGTTTCCAAATTTCTTGTAAATATTTATAGAATTTGTGATCACTATATTTGCCATTGCTCATGAAGTTAAGCAGCAGCTTTTGTGACACATGTATTAACCTCTTAACTGAAAATGCATGGATACGTAAATTTCTCTGGTAAAAAGTGACATTTGTCTGTCGCAAGTTCCTTTTTTTGCTGCGATGCGCGCTGCGATCGATTCGGTTTCTCCCACTACCTGCTTTGCACCCAGCGAGCAATTCCTCAGCCTCAGTCAAATTAAATTTATAATTCAGAATCTTCTGTAACCTTGTAGGTAAAAGCTGTAAACAATTTTAATTGTAGCTGTTTCAGCTATTTACTAGCTTTCAAAAAGCCTTGTGAGAAGTATTCAGACGTCTATAAATTGCTTACTTTGAGCGCGACCGTCTACCGTCATTATCGCCTAGACGTTAGGATTTTTTGCTTGAATACGTTAACACGAAACACAGGCAAGGCGAATATATCTGAGAAACGTTATAGTCGTTTCGTCCTGTAAAAATCTTGTTCATAACATCAGCTGTTTGTACTTAGTAAAATAATACTTTATGTTTGGGTGGTTTTCACTACATTATTTCGACACAGTTAGCTTCGCTGCTGGTAAGCTATAATATATATATAATATATTCAAAAGCAAAATAGTGTTTCAATTGACAATGAAAATGTCATTTAATTATTCAATTTGGATAGAGTGGTAAAGTCAATTTGCTGATAATATGTATTACTTGGGGTGATAATAGCGTTGTTATTCATATAACACCATATAGATTTTATGCTTATGGAAATTGACACATTTATATCGATCACTCAAGTATAAAATGTTATAATAATAAATTAGGTTTGCCATTTGATTTATGATAATGATTGAGCTGATTTTAAAATGATATTTTGAAAGAAGTTTCTTTAAGTTTAAATGGATTTTTTTCTTATATTGTTATTATTTTGTCAGCACACGAATAATACTTATATGGTAAATAAATTGAAGTTAGACAGATATTGTAAAAGAACCAAAAAGCTGTGAAAGACTTGCGAAATAGTAGCTTATATTTAAAATGAAAAGAAAATGCAACTTCTATTTAATTGAACAAAATTCAATTTGTAGTGTATTCAAATGCATTTAAAAGACTTACCCATCCATCCGACTCCATCTTAGGAGATCCAATTACACAAAGAGAGGATTTACCTCCGCATTAAGAGCGGATAGAACCAGCTATTAAAATTATATTTAATGTGCTAAAAAATATGCATATAAATAAATATATAAAATCTAGTTGATTTTTATAATTCTAATTAACCTTGAATCAAATAGTTTTAATAAAATGAATATTATTTGTTCTGATTCTCTAAATTAATATTAAGAAGATTCAGCAAAAGGAGATACATTTAATAAGAGACATCGTTCTAGTTAAAAACATGATTTTTTGATGTTAGTACCGTATATAAATACCGTATATATTGTTAAAATATGGTGGAGTATGGAGTGATAGGGTGTGTATGTGAGTGTGTGTGCGTGCGTGCGTGCGTGCATGCGTGCGTGCGTGCTTGCGTCCGTGTGTGTGTGTGTGTGTGTGTGTGTGTACTGTTAAATAGCTTTATGAATGGTGTCACCAGGGCCCAATTGAAAACCAGCGTCATACATGTTGTCTGTTACAATGCTGAATTGGATCCATTTTTGGCTTCGCAAAATTGTTATAATGTTACCTTTTTTAATTGTTATTACTTTCTCTAGTTGCCAAAATAAGTATTTTTCTTTCTTTCTATGTACTTTTATATGTATTAGGTGTAAACTCTTAATTCGCAATTACAATCGGACACTTCAATTTCATTTATTTGCATAGAAAACTTAACAACTTGATAGTCATTGCCACTGAGTACTTTAGATTTATGAATCGCGTAAGCCATAACACGATCTTAATGTAAAATTAATATTAACCTGAACCTTTTAACCAAACACTCGATTCCATACCCTTAATGAAAACATTCTATTCCATCTACACTGCCCAAGTTAAACAAACAATTATCCACACAAATTAATGTTACTACATTATGAAAGCAACGAGTGGGGCATAACACGCTAACCTTGTGTAGTGAATAATAAAAGACGTTCGCCTCAAATAGTGGGAATGTGACCTTGAGACCTTTACTTTTACCAACGTTGAATAGGACCTCGTGTATCTCTTGGGGTTGGTGTGGTTTGAAATGTCAGACCGAAAAGCGGTTTTATATTTAATATAGATTTAGAGCCGTATGTTTATTTTATGTTTAACTATTTTGATTAATTATGACCTAAAAATAAAGTATTTTTGTATATATTTTTCATGTAATAGGTTTTAGATATATTTCTGTTGTTACTCTTGTTGTTGTTGTTGATACTGTGTAAAGATGGTGTAGCTAAGAGCTACTCTATATTTGAGAAATTTCAATTTGTTTTTGTATGTAATTTTCTAATAATTTTGAATGTGACTGTGAAGATAGTTTGAGTAATAATTACTTCTGAGTTTTGTTCTTCTTTACTTGCTTTTTTAAAAATAAGATGGTAGCAAATCTATTTCAATAATAGTATAATTATAATTTTGACAGGACATAACCACGTAGCGTCGAAATTACATGAATTTGAACATTTCTAAGTGCCAAAATCTCCGATTACTTTTTGGAGTTTCTAATTAACTATTTACCAAATTTATACTGGGTTACTAAATGAGCCCGCGGCGTTACCCGCGGTATACCTTCATCGCATCACCCTTAGGTAACGTCGCGGGTCGAATCAATTTCTTTTGTTTAGTTCTAAACTTTTTTGAATTTTCAGGAATAAACATAAATAAATCATTAAAATCACTTCAGCCATTTAGGAGGAGTTAAGTCACAGACGTACAGAAAATTTATATATATAAAGATTATGGCAGAAAAAGAAGCAATAATTGTAATCACGTTGTCACATACATCTAAAACTTAAGGATATGCCGTATTCAAATAAAATTTCATATTTAAAAGGTTTCCTGGCTACAGCCTGATCGAGTTAGGTATCTAAGTATGAGAAATATCCTTTTATGACTATTGCCTTTTTCTTCTTACTGTACTCGGATTAATAAGTCTGCAGAAACTATGTACCTACTATATTAGAATGATTATTATTACTCTAACTGAGACGTTCTACAGGCTCAACTTCCTAGTGAAGTTGAGCCTGTAACTTGAAGTCTTGAATGGCTTGAATAAGTATAAAAATGATTCCTCACTCCAAAAAATCTCAAAGTAAAACTAATTTAAGCTTCATTGGACTAGGCATATAGCGACGGTGTAACTGAAGAATAGTATACACAACAATCGTACACACTTATTTCATGACTCAAGTCCACATTTTAAATAACTGCAGAATACTTATTAGCACGAACGAAAAACTTCAACAGCCAAACCAGATTTACTTTCAAATCTGTTCGTATACGAATAAAAGCTTTATATAAAGCCCATTGTTCCTTTCATAACTGGAATAATAAAAGTGCACGAGGACAAAAAATGCATAATCCATATTCGCTTACAGTATTACTTTCGGTATTAAATGGACTATTTGCGTCATCAGTCTATAAAAATTGTGAATAGTATAATTTGAAGGCTATATACACCGTATGCGAGCGACCTTATTACAAGCTCCCCAGTTGCTATAGGTGCCTTGGCTCGCCACTGTATCAGCGGCAGAAGGTAGGTCGGTTCTTGGCCTATATTGTGCCTCGCTTACACTGGTATTTAGTTGTATATGCCTTCCCGTTCTGGCGTGACGTCACCACGCAACCCCTCCGTGTGCAAGTGTGTGCGTGTGTTTATTATACGCAGATTGTCTATGTTCGTCAGTCCGTTGATTATGACAATTCAAATATAATTTTTGTTGCAGACATGTTTAGTCGTTATACTGCTGATAACAACTGATAAAAAAAATTGTGTATGGGTTTGAGGGTGTTTGTTTTAAGAGCTATATCGTTATTATCGATTGGAGCATTAGACTTAATAACTTAAGTTACAACGTAACACTTTCTAGTAGAAGTACAACAAAGTTCAATCAATTTATAGTCTATCAATAAAGTTCATATGTAGATGATAAGTCTATCAATAAATTTGTATGTTTATATGTATTGAGCATATATTATTATTTATGTAGTAGTAAATTTATGAGTTCTAGTAGCATTGAATGTAGGTTTGTTTATTATTTACCAAATAATTATGAACTATGAAAACTTATTATGTTTGCACCTACAACGTCTTATTTCTATGTCGACTGAATAAGAATGTCTCATAGCCTTAAGTCCAACTTTGTGCAACAAGTGAAATAAATTTTAAACAAATGAATATTTCTATTATATACTAGCTGCTGCCCGCGGCTCCGCCCGCATATATGTCGATTATCGCGGCAAATAGTAGCCTATGTATTATTCTGACGTATAAACTATATTACTGTAAAGTTTCATGCTTTTGAAGTAGCTAAATTTGACGATTTTTTGACAAAAAAATTCTTATCCTTCGTAATTTTTTTTATAAATAGTTTCCTATGTTACTTCTAATACCTTCAAGAGTATATGCACAAAGTTCCATGATGATCGGTTAAATAGTTTTTGCGAGAAAGCGTAACAAACAAACTTAATATTGCACTGGAAATTAAAATAAACTCACGATGAGAGTAAAATTAACGTATAAGTCACTGCTACGATCGATACACAAATGAAACCATAAAAAAATGGCCGAAAACTGTATATTGAGTAAGACAGGAGACCGGCTTCCTTCTCATCCTTACTCCGTGATGTTTGCTGGATGAGAGGTGACCCAAGTAGACATTTAGCGGGGATAACTGATCGATTGATCGTTGGTCGGTTATCGACCGGTGAAGGCGGAAGATCTAATTGAATTGAGAAAAAAAAAAGATATTATTAAAAATAAAAATCGCGATGGTAAAATAGGGGTTGATTGTAAAGGGTTGAAAATTCAGGGTTATATGTATTTACTAATGCTGTATCATAAAAAATTTAAAAAAAATTATGATACAGCAAAAAAAAAATAAGGTCTGAATTACCCTTAACATTTAGGGGGATGAAAAATAGATGTTGTCCGATTATATATATATATGCACACAAAATTTCATGAGAATCGGGAAAGCCGTTTCGGAGGAGTTTAATCACAAACACCGCGACACGAGAATTTTATATATTAGATGTATATTCTATTATCTAGAAAGTATTTAAATTATTAGTATTAGCAATCGATTATTCAAGTTACATGCAGTTCAGTTGAATGCAGTTTATAAAGAGAAGCTGGTATAAAGTTGCTTCGGCATAGAGATGAGAACCGTAGCCGAAAAAATCAAGTGGAAATAGTTATTTACAAAATAAATCTAAGATTAAAAGGCGGTAAACCAATCAGAATTTCACTAGTAGACAGCTGGATCTGCTTTTTAGGCTTCGAACACGTATGTTGGTTATTGTTTTTGAAGTGAAAACTTCTGTAACCGCGTTAAGTACTTCTTGGTAGGAGAAAATCTTATGAGTTCTCGTCATCGCTTCACCGAAATGCTGATGTCACAAAACTTCTTTGGCCGCGTTGAGCACTTAAATGTTAAGGGCGACATCAAACACACAAAGCCCAANAATGTTAAGGGCTGAGCAGAGCTTGTGTTATGGGTACTAGACAACTGATATAAATACATATATACTTTTTATTGTAAATACATACATATTATACATAGAAAACACCCAAACTCCGAAACAAATATTTGCAGATCAGACTAATATTTGGACCGACCAGGGAGTCGAACCCCAGACCTCAAGCACAGCAGTCGCATACGCTACGACTGCGTCACCGAGGCAGTCAATATATATATTTTTATTCAAATTAAGAACCATCTTTTTGGACTCGGTTAAAGAGCAAAAGAAAACTGTCTATACGATTGTTCTAATTTAAAAAATTAATGATTTTACTGCCCTTTTTTAATTTGTACTGTTAATAAAAAAGACAATACTAATGTAATATGACATCTTATTTGACAAAATCTATCATTATCGGGACAAAACGCTCATAAAAGCTAGTTTACTATTGAAATTTGAAGTACTGTTTGTTTTAGGACATTCATTCGAATCATATTCCATTTGTACTAGGATTTGTGTAAACTCGCCTGACCTATTTCTTTGACTACACACACATGCAAACATAGGTATATTGTTGAAATATACTGAACTTATATCCAATATTTTGTTTTGTTCGGTGCTGTACATGGTAATGTAATAAGCTAATGTTTGTTCCCAGAGGCAGACTACTTGCGAGAGAAGTAGATATTTTCTAAGTGGCTGAGATAACCACCAAAGAAATATCTACATCTCCAAAGGTTTTTCTTTTACTGTAATATAACATGGTAGTATACAACTATATAGGTGAAGTGACAACATTGTATTTCAATTATATAACGGTATAACTTCATCTGCAGTTGACGCCACAGGTCGAATCAATTTTTTTTTAAATATCTAAACCAATTTAAAATCCTCAGGAATCGACACAAAAATCATTAATATCAGTTCAGTCGTTTAGGAGGCACACACACACGAACAGAAAATTTATATATATTAAGATAAGAATCATTGTTTTCTAAACTTTTGTGAAAGTAAAATATAATTAGAATTTAAATCCAATATATTTGACTGCCTCTGCGGCGTAGTGGTTGCGAATGCGACTGCTGTGCAAGAGGTCTCGGGTTCGATTCCTGAGTCGGGCCAAATGTTTGTATGAACTGCAAATATTTGTTTCGGAGTTTGGGTGTTTTCTATGTATAATATGTAGGTATTTACAAAAAAAAAGTATAAAAGTATTAATATCAGTTATCTAGTACCCATAGTACAAGCTCTGCTTAGTTTGGGACTAGATGGCGTTGTGTGTTAAAATGTCTGAAAATATTTATTTATTTATTATTATTTATTTCCAGTAATGGAGGGTAACTATACTAGAAAATCTACTTATGCTGTTTTCCAAATAAATGCGATAAATGTTTGACCGCTGACAACGCATATAGAACAAATCTGTGTCGTTAGATCTCTGTTTTATTTAATCAGTTTAGGAACTTCCCTTTTTTATCATTTGTAATAATAAATTGTATTTTTATATACCTAATAATAATATTTGGATTCCAAACTATGGACTGACATCATTACATTCAGATTTAGATCGACTAAAAGCGCACGTCGAGCTTTCTCCTTTGATTCTATAACATAGGACTAGTAAGCCCAACTATGTCCTAGTTACGCAAGTCCAAGATAACCTCGTTAGATATTAGCCATCAACAAACAAGTTTACAATGAAAAATTATAGTCTTACAACAAATAAAAAAACCCATTTTGTTGTAAATCTTTAAACTTTGAAAGAAGATTTAACAGGTTAGGCTATAAATACATGTTTGTGGGGAGGGACCTTAAATTGTAATTGTGAAAGCTTACAAAAGTAATTGATACAACACGAACTATCTGTAGACATAACAAACTGTTTTCTTTATGGCTTCGTAAGTAGATTTATGTAGCTAAAAGTAAAATATCTTCGAGAGCTTCCAATAAAAGTACTACGGTAAATAATCAAATTAATGTGAATACATAATGATAAAAAGCAATAAAAGTACGCTGTTTATGTATTAATGGCTATAGATTATCGTAAAGAATGAAATCGTTTTAAGGCCTACAAAAATTGAGTTCTGACAGCAGTGTTAAGATTGTATTTCGTTCTCCTTGCACAAAAGGATACCCATCAGTCGTATTTGAAATATAGAGCGATCTGGTATTTAACAACAGTTTTTAATAAGTTGAACATCTTTACATATTTTATCTAAACAGCATATAATTTATTTTACAGACCGTGGGAGAGCTACGCGTCGGCACGAATGGGCCGGCTCGACCGGAGTAATACCACGGATTTATTGAAAACCGGTGTGAAACAGTACTTTTGCTGTGTTTCACCATGTGGGTGAGGACAATGCCACAACCCCCCCCCCTCCATGATCATGGAGTTGAAAAATAAATTGATACCCCAGAAGGGTACCGAATGCGATAGCGTTGGAGAATCCCTCTCTGGGCGTCCACGCTCAGGACAGAACGTGCCCGAATGTCGTTGCCCAGATAGCCCCTTGTATTCTGGGGAGGGTAAAACTGCGATCAACCACGCTCGGGGCAGGAGCAGTAAGATCACGGCACCCACTAACACGCTGATCGTGGACTTCTGCAACGTCAGGGGATAACACAGTATACTTGATGCTGTCCATCACCATCTCGAGACAGCAAAGCCAGCATTGCTCTTTTTGACCGAGACGCAGATATCATCTCCAACGGACACATCCTACCTCAGATACCCGAGGTACAGATAAGAACACTCATTTATGTCTAAAGCCGGAGTGTGTGTGTACGTCAGAGACGATATAAGCTCTTGTTGTCTCAGTAACCCAAAAGGCTGGGACCTCTCCATCTTATGGCTCCGTGTAGACAGCGACTACCATCCCCGCGTCTATACGTGTCTCTACAGATCCCAAAGCGATGATGCCGAAACTGACCGACTCATCGAGCACATCCAGATGGCTACAGACCTCGTGCAGTAGCAGATCCCTTCCGCAGAGATCATCGTACTTAGCGATTTTAATGATCACCACGCCGGGTGGCTTTGCTAAAGTAAAACGGATAACGTGGGGAGATCCATTCACGACTTCGCCTTGGCATATGGCCTCACTCAACTGGTTACCACGCCCACGCGAGTCCCAAATGTAGAGGGCCAGACTTCCTCATTGTTGGACCTTCTGTTGAATTCTCATCCGGACGGATACCACGTATCCATACCATATCCAAGGCTATCGAAGGGAATTTCTGTAAGCCATCCCTTCCACCTTGCACTTGGGAAATAATCCGTTGGCCTATGAAGCAAAGGAGAAAGCAGATATTTTGGCAAAACACTTTGCGTCCAACTTGACCTTGGATGACGGGGAATAGGATCATACCGCGGTGCGAGAACCGTATGCTGGATATCCAGTTTATGCATTTGTAATACTTAAGTATAATAATGAATCTATCGGTTCGTTTGCCGTATGGTTGTTTACATCTTTATAAATTAGCATATAATTAATATTGTAAAAGTACTTGCTGATATGTAGCTTTCCATTGGCGTAAGAGTTGTCAAAAACACGTGGATCATTAAAAACATAAATTGCATTAGATTACAAGATTTTGAAATTCACTTTGTGTAGGTTGAAAAACCTGCGTAAAGTTAAGAAAGAAATTAATAAAGTTCGGAAACGATCAGTAGGTAGCAAATTCTAAAAACATTAATTTTCATGCCATTATTTTTAAAATTTGAAACATAAATCACCAACATTTCACTGTGACAGAAATCGTTAAATACACTTGGACAAATATAGATGTTTAAGTTTTCAACGAGATTTTCGTATTCCAATTTAATCCGTTAATAGTGATTTGTTTGCATATTTCTTCATTGTCCTCTAAACTAAATACTTATTTTCTTTCTACCTAAAAGTAGAATACATTTTTTTTTAATAAACGACTTTGATTTTATATATAAGTTTTCATTATTAAGGCACAAAGTTCGTTAATCTGCCTTCTTTTAATATTCGATTATTTTTTAGTAAATTAACAAATTACCCTACAAAAGCTAATATTTATAATTTGGTCCATCACTTTGTCAAAGTTCAACCATAATTCTACGAAGTAACTATCATTAATTTTTTATCAGAGAGTATTTAGCAAGTCAACTATAAGCTACTCAATTTTTAAACTGAGTTCGGAACAAGATAAAGCTTAAAAAACTATAACCCAACTACGTAAAGACTACGCGAAAAATATTACCGCGTTTTGATGGGAAGAGTAATTTATCATGGCTGGGACGAGAGTTTATTATTGTGTACTAGAACAAAGGGAACATCTGGATTAACATAGACATTTTAATTAACAAAATTGGGTCAGGAATAACGATTTACTAAAAAAAAAAAGTTTTCTTTACAATGACTTATCAGACGAATGTGCTTAAAGTTAATTCAAATACAATGCTGCACAGTTGACGCAATTATAAATACTACAAAGTGAATAGTTTCATATAGTCGCAATGCAATTCAGACAGTTACCGTACCGAGCTCCAGTGCTAACTAACCAGCTTATTTCAAGAATAGATAGGTACATATTTTGTTGACTTACTTGTATTACACAGTTCGTTTCATTAAACGAATGTGTTTTGGTTGTCTTCATTGAAGTTAATATTCAAAAGAATTTGTGGTTTTCTTACATGGGTAAAGTTTAACATCTTTCCTGAAAAATTATTAATTCATATGAATTTGATACTCGTAAGCAGGTTTTATTTTTTTAGAATTATAATACATATTCTTAAAGTTAAAATAGCTATCAAGAGTTTTTTGTTACGAGAAATTCTTATTAGCTGCCCGGAGTATGGAAGATGGCGGTGTTTCCAGCCTGTGCCTCGGGGAGCACGTTAAACAGTTTTAGCATTTATTCCTTAGCCATTATTCTCTAACAAAGCTAATCATTATGAGCTACCAATTTAAAAACCAGTTTGTCCAGTTATTCAAAAATGGACAATACATCCTCTGTTGGTAGTGCAAAGCTGGTGATCTTCTCGTATTTCTAACTCAGGTCAGCATAGCCGATAGAGACCAAGGGAGAATTTGTACGGCTAGTTTATCCCTTTCTATGGGCTTCCCGATAAATTGTGTACCTGGGTCGTTAATTTATTTTGCATGTATTTTCATTGTTTATTGCACCAAAAAAAATATATGAAACTAGCTGACCCGGCAGGCTTTATTTTGCCATATATGAAAAAAATTGTCATAAAAAAAATTAGGTCCACACCAAATTTTTTTTTATGACAATTTTTTGTCAATTTTTTTATGTATGAAATAATAATACTACTAATGTAATAATACCCACGTATTATTACATTAGTAGTATTATTATTTCATACCCGTTATCATTTAAGGGTATGAAAAATAGATGTTGGCTGATTCTCAGACCCACCCGATATAGACACAAGATTTCATAAAAATCAAAACACCGCGTCAAGAGAATTTTATAGATTAGATTACAATCTTTTTCCCCCAAAAACGGGGTTGATGTTTGGACTGGGGGATTGAGTCTCCTTACGATTTTATCTTATTTTCGTCTGCTATATACCAAGCGTGCAAATATTTATCGGACAAATATCTAAAAATTCGATACTAAAATGTATCTCGCATCGAAACCATCTTAATAGAAGTTTCGGCTTACTATACATTTTAGTAATACAAAATAGTTTTATTTCGTTGGACTATTTACTAATTCCTCTTAAAACACGTAATGGAGTTGATGCGGTTTACGTAATCAATCAGATGTTTTAATAATCATATATTTTTTTATATAATAAAATCCAAATTATAAATCAAAAAATATAACATTTTACTAGTTGTCGAAAATTTCCACTGCAATAATTTGATCACAAACATAATCAAAAACTCAATGTAAGATCTTATGTAGTTACAAGTTATCTGTTTATCTTTAAACTCGGGCTATTTCTTGCAGAACCACAACTAACAAGTCCAGAAGTGAATTTACTGTGGCGTTAAAGTTAATAGTTAATCCCGCGTTAAAGACGATGTTTGTGGTTGAGAACCCTATTGTTTTGTGATTTAATTGTACATATACTCGTATAATGAACATGTAGCTTGATACTAAATTTTGCTTTTATTATATTCTCTTCTGTGTTATCTGTTTTTCACTATACATATATGAGTTGATTCAGTAATTCCTAAAAAAATTAATCATCACAGCACTTTTTTAAATTTGTGCCAGCAAAATAAGATTTCTGGTTTCAGTTGGCGCAACAGATGACAGGGTTACGGACAAAACATTTTTCTTCACGCTTCTAAAAAAATATTTACTGCAATTCTTATGCAAAAGACGAAATAAACATTATAAACTTTATAAACATAACCATAAATGAAATATGATTGCCGTGGTTTTCAAGTTCGTAAATTTTTATATCAAATTTAAATATTTCGGAACATACGGGTTTTTTTTTAAACTAATGGTGCAAAATATATAATAATAGTGTATTATTAGATATTCCAGAAAAAAAATTAGAGATACGATATATTATATAGAAAATAGAATATCTTTTTCGGCGTAGAGCAACTTGCATTCCGTATTACTTAAAGATAAAATGTTTTATTAACATTGTTCGAAAGACAGTACAGTATGCTAATATTTTACGAAACTTGTTGACGTTCGTAATAAGCGGAAGTTATCCTGTTTGTTTTATACTCATTTCAAGAGCCGAGTAGATATCAAGTAAACAATTCGAGTGAGCCTTTCAGAAAGTTACCCAAGATTTTCTTCCCTTAATGTTGTAAATGTTTTCTTTTATTTGCTAAATAAAGAGAAGTTGGACCTGGAATAAACTACAGTGAACAAATTTACATTTTAACTTACTATCTTAGAACATGAAAAAACTAAGTGCAAAAGACTACATCCCTTCTGCGGCCCATACTATGCCCCCGACTGCCACTCCGCGCGAAGCTTGGAGTGTACAAGGCGTACATCCGCACCCGAATTACCTATGGTGTGCGGCCTGGTTCGCGCTCGTTTCCGAGACGAACCGCCGTCGGCTGCGTGCGCAACAGTCGCTCGCACTACGCACCCTTGTAGACGCACCTCGCTATATGCGGAACAGTGCAATCTTCAGGGATCTGCGCATGGAGAGCCTGGATGACTTCGTGGGACGCCTGAGCACCAACCTGTTCGTGCGTGCCGACGGATCGCAAGCCCGCCACCTGCGGGAACTCGCCCCCTATCATCGGCGACCGCCGGACNTGAGCACCAACCTGTTCGAGCGTGCCGACGGATCGCAAGCCCGCCACCTGCGGGAACTCGCCCCCTATCATCGGCGACCGCCGGACAGGTACGGTCTGCCACGAGACCTCGTCTCCTTAGCAACCCCTCCCAAATCATCCACAACTCCCGACCTAGTGCTGGCTGACGGGCGCTCCTCAGGGTCCATACCCCTAGGAGCTCGACCTCGCCAAGCACAGGTCACCATACTGGAGTAGACTCGGGCGTTACTAGCAGGTTCATCCTGTGGGGCCTACCCTCGAAGACACGACCCCGCTGGATACTCCCATCCCACCAACACCCCAGAAATACTAATCGGCCTATTGGGCCAACCCCAGTGACCCACCTGTAGTTGTAGGCGGCGCTGAGACCACATTGACAGGTTTGAAACCTGGAAAGGTTACCCCGAAACCCCTAGGGGGTCTACGAGATGAACTACAAGTAAAAGACTACATGGGTAAGTTGTTATGCCAAAAGTAGTCTAGAGCTGTCCAAGTAAATCATTTAAATATTTTATACAACCCTTATCGAAACCGAAAAAATATTGAAATGAATTTAAAATAATAAATTGACACATAACATGCTTGTATCTATGTGCATTCATCATTTATTAATTTACAAAGAGCCTAATAATCATGTTCCATAAAAAAAACAAATATATCATTAAAACTATCTATTACGGTCGCAAATTGGGCAACAGTGGACGCCTTAGATTATATATCCTGTTCTATTATTTAATTTCATGGCATAAAAATAAATCATAAAAAGTTATAAAATAAATTAAAACATAGCTATTTTCCAGAAGTTTCGATTTGTATAAAACAGCGTGTGTAAAACTATGCCTATTATATACCTAGAGATAAATACGTAATAGTTCAATAATAATATATAATAACTCGTCTCAGTTTCTAAACAAATTATCTAGTTTCTTTAATTTATTACTTATTAACGAGTTTCTCAGTTATTAAGATTGTGTTCAATCAATTTAAGTGTAAAACATTTTGTTTATCATTTTTATCTAGTAATAAATGCACGTTCTTTTTGTAAACACATCTGTATTTTTTAAATGTTAAGTTGGAAAATCAACTGTATGTTTGAGGCTTACATAGGTACTTTTTATACTTTGGTCTTTTCATTATCATTATCTTAATTGAAAGACGTCTAAATATGCTTAATTAATATAAATATGCTTCCCTCGAGTCTCTCCACAACAAATGATCCTGTGCTACTTGCATCCAATGGTTTGATCTTTTAACCAAAAAGAACAAAGTACAAAAATCGTTTGGCTGATGCATCACCATTTATATTTATTTCATCACCATTTTAACTCCAATAATTGACACTCACTCTTCATGTAGATATTCGAGTAATTTAGATATTAACATATTTTAGTTCCATTACTGACTGAAGTGGGATCCAACTCAAATATAACTGTTATTAAAACAACAACCCATAATGTCCCACTGCTGGGCTCGGGTCTCCTCTCAGTAGAGGGTTAAGGCCATACGTCCCCACGCTGGCCAAGTGCGGGTTGGGGACTGGCAAGAATACGTTGTGGCTACGTAAATCATGCCGTTGGATGTTTTTAAGCCGCCCGAAGGCCTCCAACTAAGCTTCACGACTGTTATCGTATGATAATAACCGGGACCGACTGCTTAACGTGACCTCCGAATCACGGAGACGCTCATGGTAACATGCCACCAGCGGTCACCCATCCAGGTACTGACCGCGCCATCGTTGCTTACCCTCGATGATTGTTTCTAATCACCGAGTGCAACTAGGCTATGAGCGCCTTTAACTGTTATTAAAGCACATTAAAAATTATTAAAAAAAGCATTATTAAAAATTAGCACTCCAATTGCCATTTTGAAATGTATTTGAAACAAAGAATCTACTAATTAACTATTCTTTTATTATAACAAATATAAATAAATCCGAACAAAAACCATAGTCAAACAACTTAAAGTACTCTGATTGTGCTATAAATTATATGAGTTTTAATTTTAAAATTTGCTGAGATCAAACAAACTTAGTCACTTGTACAGCTTGTACGGACAGTGAATAATGGTGACTGAGTGTACTCAAGAAGTCCTTAAAGTATTTCAAAAAGTCTTTGTGTTCAAAGCTCATATAATTTCTCAAGAGCTATATTGTTTCAAATGTATTGTTAAATATGTCAGACGGAAGGTCAAAGTGCTGTAGCTCTTAAGCACTCAACTTTTAATATTCCATCATTAAAGCGTTATTTTAGAGTGCTAATAGCAGTGACAGTATTTCAGAGCTAAGTTGTTATTTAATAATATTTTCTTATTTTGTAATGCATGTTCTGTGTTAGAATATTTTAAAGTCCGTGGATGCTGCTTTTTGTGTAAGTTATTTAATTTAATAGTTCATAATTTACACTTCAAATCCCATTAAAATATTTGAGACCTTAAATAGATCTTTGGCCTATAGTGTCCTGAAAGTGCACCTACATAGGTAGATACTCGGTCTTATCTTGGTTAGAAAAAGAAAGTTTCACTGTCCGTATATAACTTTAATTTATTAACGGCAACAAATCTGCAATCAATCAAATTAAAATAGGAGTCCTTAAAGGGACTGTTTGAGTACTTGCAAAAAGATTAGTGAGTTTTCTTGGACGCATTGGCCGCATTAGAAACATTTCCTGGGATAATACGTCCATCGTACAAAACTTTGAAAGCTCCTAAGCAAGTTGTTGAATTTCGATTGGACGAGTATTATTAACCGAATGTTCTGGAAGTAAGTTGCTTTTGTACCGTAACCATCACATTTTTACGAGTGTTTTTATAGCGATTACTTCAAGATTTATGATGATTTCAAAGTCGTTTAATAAAATATAAAGTGTTGATATGTTTATGAACTTCTGAAAAAACGATGGTATAACTTTTTGTTAGTAACTGTATTTCAATTTTCTAAATCATAATTCCTAACGGAAGTGGTGCCCACAATCACTTTTCGACATTATCAGCATTTTTGATAAAATAGAACGACTTACTTACTGCCAACGCCGAGACACTCATCATGCTGGTTTTATAAAGTGAATCCAGGATATTTTAAATATGAATATACCAAGATGGGCTTTAGACTCTATCCCAAATGAAAATGCAGCAGAATCATCAAGTGTAGAAGGAGAACTCGTAGAACTCATAACTTAAAAAGAATTAAAAATAAAATTCAGAATAGAATACCAAGAGTTCGGCCTCCAGAAATCAATTTCAGCTCCCTACCCTGGACTGTGGGATATAGTATAAAATAAATTAATTTCGTTGCCTTTATCATACTCGGCTGAGCGTGGGTTTATTACAGAAGCGAATGTAATGTCTAAGAAAGGAAATAGACTGCAGATCAATGAGCTAGAATCATTGCTGAACGAGCAATTAGTCTCACAATCAGCTGGCTTGCGCATAACCTAATGACCCTAAATATTTAAAAAACCTGCTATTTGACTTTTGCCGTCAATCCATCTAGCCAAATAGCGGCAGACTCCATCAAAATAAAAGCTCATACATATCCTAGCAAAAATATTTGGGTGTTACCCTTGATCACTGTCTTAACTGGCATTAACATATACAAATTTTGACTACTAGGGTTAGAAAACTAATGTACGTTTTTAAAAAGCTCCGTAACTCTGCGTATCTGCTTATTCTTAAATCTGTTTATACATCCCTCTGTGAATCTATCATCACATACTGTATTCCAATTTGGGGAGGGTCTCCTAAGACTAGGTTCATAGATCTGGAGCGTGCGCAGAGAGCGGTCCTTAAAGTCATTTTTCGGAAATCTTTTAGATACCCTACCAGTCAACTCTATAAGGTTGCTGCATGTCTCACTGTTAGACAACTTTACATGTTACGAATTTGTCTCCGTCGACACGAAACCGTCCAAGCAGTGGATGTAGTTTCTATAAATATTGTCAGAAGACCTAAACCCCCTTGCACTATTGTGAACTTCAGAACAGCCTTTGGAAGAAGAAACCTCGAGTATCAAAGTGCAAATATATAAAACAAAATACACAAGATCCTATATCTTCAATCCCATATAAAGTTCAAACTAAAAGCAAAAATTGAACAATGGCTACACACTATGGATTATCATGGCACAGAAAGTTGTTTCTAGTTTGGTAAGGCAAACGTGGCTATACCTACTCTGTGACGAACACTGTAACCTTTATGCACACACGTACACACGCACAAATACAAGCAGACTCACTCATGCACATACAAGAACACACACATACACACACACGCATACACATTTTTACTATTCACATATTTTATAACTATCAACTATTATAATCCATCAAACCATATATCATTAGTATTTTTATAAACTAAGTTCACCTAACTTACATCGCGCTAGGCGGAGCCACTGATTCTCTAAATACAGGAAATCCTAGTTTGAGGATCAGGGTTCTCATATAATTGTTTGCCATACTTGTTATATAATTTGTTATTGTAAATTGAACAACCATGTTACTTTCTTGTTGTATGGTTAAATTTATGCAATAAACTATTATTATTATTACTGAACGTTGTGATTTGCAAATTATGTTAACTAAATTGAAAGCCGCCGGTGATGAACGGAGTAACTTAGGATACTTTTATTTGAGACTAGATGTTATGTTTGGTTGTTGATGTAGTTTTACAACAGAAATTGCAGGTAATATCGCGGGATGCAGCTATTAAAGATATAAAAAGATAAATAAAGTATTTACATGCACGAAATGAATCGTATTTAACCGATCTACCATCAATATTTAAAGACACAGGTCTTTGAATACATATTTATTACATTTTCATACATTATACCTTATATAATCATATTAAGATCCTATAAAAAGCGCTATAAAAACATATCAAATGCCTTCTGGAAAAAATCCATTTCAGTAAGACTATTTTCATGTTACACTTCACAGCGATGAGGTTATTAAATACCTTTTATGGGCTTTCTTTTAAGGTTCGCACTTATAAATACTTGAATTTGTATTTACTATATTTAATTACGATATTTGTATGAAAATTGTGAATGCCGTATCTGTCGGACTGTTGCTTACATAAACAGATTAAATTGAAGTGTTTATTTGTAATTTCAAACTAACAATTTTTCTCTAAATGGATATTAAACGTATATACGGTACTTATTTCAAAAAATATTTTTGTCTGTCTGTTTCTTCCAGTTAACCTTTGGAACGACTAGACTGATTTTGCTGGAATTTCACTGGCAGGTAGCTGATAATATAAGGAGTAATTGAGGCTTTTTAAACTAGATTCGCTTTCAGGTAACACCACGAGGCTCGGGAAATTGGTAATAATTAAATATGACCCACAATGTTTTATTCTGGCATTACTTATACCTGTATAAACATTCAATGGCTTGTATAAAAGTAATTATTTAACGAGTTTTCAGAGCCATTTATCTAGTTAAATGGCGCTCAATGACAGAATGCATTAGACCGCGTTAATTGAATGCACCATATCAATTATAAACAGCTGATTTTAATGTTTTCGACGTGATTTAACTCACTTCGAAAACATTAAAAGGAACAATTAACAAGAAAAGTAATGTTATAGTCGACAAATGCAATTGAATTTATGAAGGATTAAAAATTTAGATTGGTAAGCTGTTACTTTGTGAATTTCTTCAATATAGATAATGATCGATATAATGAACGACAGCATATTTTTTTCTGCAAAGATTAGACACAGCTCTATTCTCATTACGTAAAATTTCGTCCTCAATATTTAGCAAAGCAGCTTTATTTCTCAATTTTTAGTGTATTTTTATAGTCAGTTTAATCGTCTGCTATACGAGGCAGAAACGAATTTAAAATTTTCAACATTAAAAAATCGGTCTACATATTCTTGAGTAAGATATATAAATGAGTATTAATATAGCAAAAGTTTATATTTTATTATAATTGAAACATCGTTAAACGTTTCCGGGCGGGGCTGCAGGCAGGCATGTTATGTGTAAGTTTGAGTAAAAATTTTTGAGCATTCAATTCTACCTTATTTAACTGTTCAAATGAACTATTATTCGATGAACTGTCAATAAAAACGAAATGATTCTATTCGCTAGTCGAAAAAGTAAAGTAAAGTAGAATAGTACCTTTTGATTTATTATACAGTCGATAACTGATGCATAGCGACTGACTATTGTGAAGCGATTTATAATCCAAAATATTAATAATAATATGTATTTATCACTTTTACTGAATAACCTGGTTTACTAATGTCACCGGATTTATTAATCTCAGGTGGCTTATCTAAATGCTAAAATACTGCTGCTTATTAAAAAGGATTACGAAAATAAGGGTTTTATCAAACCGCCACGAATGATATGCATTTTAATTGCTACGAGGCATATTTAATACTCGAATAAAACATAAACAAATGAAGAAATGAATATATTTCAGGTAGGTGGTTAAAACTGATGCAGCAATTCGCTTATGTATTGATAAAAAGTCCCTGGCATACCGAAACTAAAGCAGTCTGAAAACGTAACTACATATAATTATATCTTTTTTCAACACTAACGTGACGTAACTGA
Organism: Hyphantria cunea; assembly: GCA_003709505.1. Lineage (NCBI taxonomy): Eukaryota > Metazoa > Arthropoda > Insecta > Lepidoptera > Erebidae > Hyphantria > Hyphantria cunea. Next base: position 11,488 of record PKRV01001371.1, on the reverse strand, counting down.
AGTATCTGTATAATAGTATGATAACCGTTTTGAAGTGCAAAACGGTTACCATACTATTATACAGATATGTCAAAGTAAAAAAGCGCTATTGAGAAAGTTCTAGGACGATTCAACTAGCAAATGCAAGCTCTTGCAGACCATCATACAGTGCAAGGTTGCATATCTAGGCCACTTACTTAGCATGACACATATGGGCTTTAGAAATAATAACAATAAGATAAGCTATCGTAAATTAATTGTCATAAAAAGAAGTCTTGCAAAATATCCGTCAATGGATGTTAGGTGGCGACCGATTTTTTGTGTGTAACTTAAAATAAAACCAAAAACATACCGAAGCGAAGCTGAAGAGCTGGTTTTAAACTGCTTAACTTGAGGTGCACTCGAAAAATATTATTAATATAATTAGTATTTATTTTAGTAAGTAGTGACCTGTGTGAGTGAGTAACCTAGATAACAAATCATTCATATATTAAAGATGTTATGTATTGTGTAGAAAATGTATACAACGGCTTGGGATGGGTTACGGGTTTTTATGTTCCAAAATACTTATGGTGCTATGAAAATAATAGGTTTATAGGTAAGTCTTACCTGAAACACCACTAGGCAAGTTGTCGATGACTGAATGCGATGTAGAAGCATCGAGAACAGCCACTGCCCCGACTGGGTGAGATAGGAAATGAAAAAAAGAATAGAGAAAAAGTAAAAAACAAAAAGAGTAAAGAATAAATGACAAGGAATAATGAATAATAAATTACTTATAAATTATGTAAATTAATTTCGTCTACAGTTTTATTTGTTGTTATTAAACCCAATTTTCTGAGGTCACCAAATTCCTATTCCAAAGCCATAATTATTTAATAATAACAGATTGAATATAAAGTAGGCCATTCCCAAATATTGGAGCTCTTACNGTATTGATAAAAAGTCCCTGGCATACCGAAACTAAAGCAGTCTGAAAACGTAACTACATATAATTATATCTTTTTTCAACACTAACGTGACGTAACTGAAGTATCTGTATAATAGTATGATAACCGTTTTGAAGTGCAAAACGGTTACCATACTATTATACAGATATGTCAAAGTAAAAAAGCGCTATTGAGAAAGTTCTAGGACGATTCAACTAGCAAATGCAAGCTCTTGCAGACCATCATACAGTGCAAGGTTGCATATCTAGGCCACTTACTTAGCATGACACATATGGGCTTCTAGAAATAATAACAATAAGATAAGCTATCGTAAATTAATTGTCATAGAAAGAAGTCTTGCAAAATATCCGTCAATGGATGTTAGGTGGCGACCGATTTTTTGTGTGTAACTTAAAATAAAACCAAAAACATACCGAAGCGAAGCTGAAGAGCTGGTTTTAAACTGCTTAACTTGAGGTGCACTCGAAAAATATTATTAATATAATTAGTATTTATTTTAGCAAGTAGTGACCTGTGTGAGTGAGTAACCTAGATAACAAATCATTCATATATTAAAGATGTTATGTATTGTGTAGAAAATGTATACAACGGCTTAGGATGGGTTACGGGTTTTTATGTTCCAAAATACTTATGGTGCTATGAAAATAATAGGTTTATAGGTAAGTCTTACCTGAAACACCACTAGGCAAGTTGTCGATGACTGAATGCGATGTAGAAGCATCGAGAACAGCCACTGCCCCGACTGGGTGAGATAGGAAATGAAAAAAAGAATAGAGAAAAAGTAAAAAACAAAAAGAGTAAAGAATAAATGACAAGGAATAATGAATAATAACTTACTTATAAATTATGTAAATTAATTTCGTCTACAATTTTATTTGTTGTTATTAAACCCAATTTTCTGAGGTCACCAAATTCCTATTCCAAAGCCATAATTATTTAATAATAACAGATTGAATATAAAGTAGGCCATTCCCAAATATTGGAGCTCTTACATATAAGCCTATTTCTACTTATGCTGATGGGATTGAAAAGAAGAAACAGTTGTGTTTCTATTTGTTTTCTAGAAAGGAAATGGTTAAAAAAACAAAATAAACAAAAACAGAGCACAGATAATTATTCAATTGTCCGTACCCTAATCGTCTTGGAAACTTGGTAAATTAAAATGATTGAGTATTGAATAAATAAAAAATAACTAAGTTTAGGACACCGGGACTCATAGATACATATATTTTCAACATTAATCCCCTTAAAAAAAAGGTCTCATGTGTCTTATCACTCTGTATAGATGGCGTAGTCGTGCATATTAAGTAGGTCACGAACTGCTATATCTCAGATATGGGAATTCAGAGCACAATTTCGTGATTTATAATTTATTTTTGGCTTATTTAATAGCAAAATTTGTCGAAAGTCTTCCACCAATATTAAAAAGTAGCATATTTTATGACTATTTTGTGAATTTGTGGGATAGTTAGGGACATTTTATATTTCATAAATGTATTCATGGTGATGTCCCCAATATTCTTTCTTATTGTACATATTACAAAAAACAGTAGAAATTCTATCTACTTTTAAGAGGTAAATGAAAACAAAAAATACTGTGTTGTTCTTACACATTGTGATTACTTATTTAGAGCTTACTTACTGAATACACATGGGAAGTAAAATCGAAATAAAATAGCATAGAACGTGTAAGCATGCACTATATATTGCATTAATGCAATGATTCAATGCTTTCAGCATTTTATATTGCATGGGTCGGACCAACAAAAAGCTTGGAACAATTCATGAATATTGTTTTATGATTGACAATATCATTCCCAAGCCAAATGATCTTATGTGTCTTTATTACGTCAAGTAATATTGGGAAGACATTAATCATAAGATTATTCTTACGGAAAATCGTTTGACATAATGGTTATCCGGTGGGATGGGTTCTAACAAACATTATGTAAATAGCGTGTTTCAGATTCAAATTTAGTGATAGAAAACATTTGCCACTAATATAATTAAACTTACTCTCATCTCTTAACCATACAAGCTAAATTTTAAAATTAAAAAACCCCTTCGCAAGCCCTTAATACAGTAAGCATACGCAAAAATTGCTGAATTTTAAACTGCTGAATCGATATTAACCAAACATAGCTAAGAACCACCACAAGGAAACTTCGAATGAAAAAAATCCGCATGGAAATCGGTGCATCCGTTTAAGAGCTACGAATCCACACACACACACACACACACATACACACACATGCACGCACGCACGCACGCCTACATACCTACACGCACGCACGCACACACTCACGCACGCACACACACACACACACATAGACACTCACATATACACACACGCACGCACACACACACAAAGACAGACCCCTCTTTTTGTGTTGAGGAGTAATAAAACTACATAAAAACGCATCATACAAGAATATCTAAAAGGATTACTAAAATTATTAGTTTTGCAATAACGCTGTAAAAAGTCTTATAAATAAAAAAAAA